>JAHZNJ010003140.1:0-11518 GCA_027744475.1 Lepidocyrtus cf. sotoi NNG-2020 | reverse complement strand
TTGATTTACAGGGAATAAATAGACGCGTAATCATTTCAATAATAATAAATTCAATTCCTTCGAATGTTCGTTTATGTTTATTGTAACTGGCAAATGCGTACTCGATTCTCACCACAATCACTCCCGTTCCATTCAATTACATGCAATCGATTCAGTAGTATTTAAATCAATTCAACATCACCTCTCGCTTTTACCATCCAATCCCGCTTTGCATTGCACAAAATCAACCTGAAGGAAGACCTAATCGGCTGGTAAGCGGTTTTCAGCTTACTATTACGGGCTGCATGTCATTGTCGATTGCCTTTCCATTCACTTAAATATTCTTTCAAGTACATGCCCCGTAACAAAGTGGAAGAAAGGTTATGTAGAATATGAGGTTTGTGCATGATCGTTTGCACAAAAAAGAGACTCTCATGTAAATGCTCGATAATGTACAATGGAGTGAGCGCGCAAGGAGAATATTTACAACAATATGTGTCTGGCAGTTTTTGAGTGTAAATAATCTGAATGTATTATAAGTTTTAATTATTTTGTCATAATAACTCTATTGCAACGAATTAACTAGCACTTTTGACGTCCATTTTTGTCAAACTATGATCAAATTTAAAATTATTCCATTGTGTGTGCGTAAATAGTTGTGTTTTTGCTTTTGAACAAAATTTACTGGAAATGCTATTTTACCCTTTTTAAATGACTGGTTTTTGAATAAAAAGTTTTCTTGCTCTGTTTTATTTTCTCTGTTTCTTTAAAGATATCATTGCACGTTTCGTTTAATAAAGATGTAGACATGACTGACTACACTATCGTGAGATTGAGCGTTTTAATTTAGAAGAATGCATAAAACAACAATAAGAAGCATACGGATTTTAGCAATGAAAGTAGTAGTAAGTAGTATGAAGAAGGTACTAACGGATGCACTTCATGTTCGTAGCTTGAGGAAATGAAATTTCTATAAAAAAACCAAAAAACCCAAAGAAAAAGGTCGATTTGGTTTCTCCTTAGGTCATTCTCATTCTCAAACTTGTGTGTAATTGTGTTGTGTTGTAGTAGTATGAGCAAATATCTTTTCCAACAGAAGAGAAAAAAGAAAGTTGGGAGAAAATTGAAAACCGAGAAAGAAGCAGGAATAGAAGAATAAAAAAGGAAGAAGAAGAAAGGGGTGAGTGAGGAAGTAAAAAAGAAGAATTGACGGTGTATCAACAAAAGTGCAGTGAATCGTGGAAAAGGAAGGAAAACAGTAGGAGCAATTCAATAAAATATCAAGCAGGTCCGTCGACCGCCACGACTAGTATAATATGGTAGTATGTATACAGCACATTATATCTATTAAAGAGAAAAACTACGAGAGGGAGTGAAGTGGAGTGGATTCCAAAGGAATTTTGTTAAACTCTGGTCATTTGGTGTGTGTGTGTTTGTATGGGTTCTTCTAGTAACGCTCCATTGCCCCCTAAATAGATTTACATTCTATCCTATATGACGAAGCAGAAACAGACAGAATAGAATAGAAATAGATGAAGGACCATGAACAACAACGTTCCAGGCAAGAAGTGTCGGCCAGCAGATCTTTAATGTAACAATAAACTTCCAACAAAGTTAGAGTAAAAAAGATGCCTGCAAATGATGTTTACTTGCATAAGTACACAGATATGCATTAGCAGTTATTATTAATGTGGCAAAAACATCGCATCGCGTAGGCAGCCAACCTTGCAGCAGCAATCTCTTTGTTAATAATAATAATAATAACAAAGAAGGAAGTGGCCAATTTCATAGGAAACCTTCTTTTACAAAAATAAAGAGACGACTCACTACTACTACTACTACTACGATACCAAGATATTGAATAATAATCGAATATCCACAATGGATATTCGATTTCTAAGGGTTAACCCACTTAAGCTAGTTTCTTCACGAAGAATTGCATTTCTGATTTCTCTGGACTCTATATCTGTCGCATATGTATGTATATAGGGATTAACAAACTACGCTTTTGTGTGTTCCTTTCTGTATAGCAAATTTGACACGTTTTTTGTTTTCTTCTCGATTTGAGTTTGTAGGGATATTCGTTTTGTTCTATCAAATTTTCACGTCAAGTAAAGGGGTTAAGTTTTCCTTATTTTGAGCAGAACAGGGGTCAACGAAACACGTGATACAAATATGTATAAATAAATAAACTTTATAGCAAAGGAGACATTACCATTGTTGTTGTTATCGTCATCGTTGTAGTTGTAGAAAAAAATTATAATAATTCCCAGAGAATAAGCATAAATGGTGCAGTGCGCCCACCGAATTAAAATGCAACATTCATTCAGAACGGAAAGCACAAATAAAACAGTGAACATGTCTCACGACGAAGAAAAGAAAATATGAAGATGTATTCACATTTGCTCCATCTCTACAGATAAGATGACACATGAATACATAATAAAGTAGCCAAAGAAAAAGTAGTTTTGTACCCACTACCCACAATCCACTCCTACACACCGATTCTATTGGCAAACAGGAGGAAACGAACTTTCCATGGAGTAATTGTACTAGTTGCAGTAGTAGTAGTTGACTATAACAAGAAAAAGGAGTAGAAGAAGGAAAAAAGAAGAACAAAACTACAAAAGTTTTTCGAACAGGAAGCAACTAAAAAGCAAAGGAAAGCCCATAGGGCTTCCTCCGAATGCATTGTAGTGGTGGTGGCGGCAGTGGTGATGCGATGGTGGGCTGAAGTAGTAGTCCTAGTCCTATTCTTACGAATTACCATCATCGCATTCCGTTTTTATTACTAGCTGTAGAGACTAACCACTTGAGTAAATTCAAGAAGAAAATGAGTGAGAGGGAGATACGGAGGAATGCGGAATGGTGAAAAATATCGGATTTTCAATCTGATATGATACAGGGATCCTCACAGCAAAGCAAAGGCTTCACCCCAGAGTCGATGATCCTCTCTCTTTCTTGTCTTCCTCTTTCTTCTTTTTCTTCTTCTTCCTATCCACACATAATACCTTCTACTTACTACTTTTTTGTATGTAGGTTGGAGAGAGAAACGCCAGTAGAGCCAACATGAGTGATTTAAGTACAAAAAAATGTATTACTTGCTTCCTCTTTCTTTCTACTCGTAAAAATGGAAAGGGGGAAACGAAGACAAACATTTATTCTTCAAGAAGAAGAAGAGAGAAAAGAAAAATAGTAGTAGTAGTAGAAGTAATGGAAGAAAGAAGTAGAGAAAAAGGAGAAATGACGAGAACGCGACAACTGATTGGATTCGGATTTGAGACGACGAACGTAATGCAAGTGAATGAAATAAAGTGGCACTAGTGGAAGATCAAAGTGAGCTCTGAAGAATAAGAAAAGAAAATAAAACCTGCCTGCTTCACTCTCTCTTTCTCTCTCTGATAAGTAGAATAAACTACCACTTCTAGTACTACTTTTTTAGATTTTACTTCCAGTATTATTTCTTGTAGAACTTGTAGAGCTCGCTCCAGAAGGGAAGAAACTAAAACCAGACAAAGAAGAAGGAAGATACTATATTACAGAGAAAAAATCATCTGGAAAGGAAGAAGAAGAAGAAATAAGAGTAGACAGACAGAAAGGAAGTGCGAAAATAGTAATGCAGCAGTATCGGATGTGCTAACTTACAACATTCATTGTTGTTGAGTTGGCGATTTCATCACAGCGACGATGACGACACCAACAATCTTCGTCATATTATTATCCTTTTTCTTCAAAAAGGAGAAGAAAAAAATTCTGCAAAAAATGTTCAATTCATCTGTCGTTTCAAACCGTAGAGGTAAAAGTAAAAGTGATGACGATGATGATGGATAAGCATATATACCAATCTTGTATCGAATGGAATGTATCATTCTTCTCCTAAGCTATCTATCCACAATCTACAACAACTGAATTTAAACAGAGAGAGAAAGAGTAGAGAACGGCGGAATGGAGCCCAAGTGAAAAATGTATTTTTTCTTGCCCATTTTGAAAAGATGAGCAAAAGATTAGATAGATTCAAAATAGACTCGCTTACTCTTTCTTCCTCCACCGCTTATAAATGAATGTAGGTACCCATCACATCACACAGACACACACACAGTGATAGACTTTGTGTTTCTGGAGAATTCTCTTTTTTTCTTCATCTCTTTCTTTTTCTCATCGAGGTTTTCTTCCACTTCTTCTTTTTCTTGCTTGAACGAGTAAATGAATAAAAAGAGACAAGGAAGCTGAAGAGGGGAAGGATGAAATAACAGCAGCAAACAGATAGACAGAGAAAGAGACACATACACACACACATAAATATAACTATTCAAGAAAAATGGGTAGTTGAGTAAAGCTAAGAAAAATTACTCTCACAGAAACAAATGTCTATATAAAAATACCCTATACCTACCTTTCTATTCTGTTCGTTTATCGCATTTGTGTAAGTAAGTAAACCAGGAATATATAATGTTTCCACTGTCTACCTATGTTCACCGGATCCTACTATATTATTCATCTCAAACTCAAAGCAAATACTTTCAATTTTCCGCCCATTTATCTTTTACCTTTACTGATTTAATATGCAACCGTACCTGACATTAGATATCAATCTTTTTTCGGGAAGGAAGATAAAGAACTTGGAATTTTTAGTTTAGAATTGAATAAAAACAAAATGAAAACCATGAATGTGTGGTGGTGGAGGCGGTGCGGTGGGCCTTTTAAAATTCACTTTACCTGTCGGGAACGAGAACAAAAGGTTACTTGTTTATTCGCAGGATTCTACTCTTTCTTAAGATTAATATTATTTTAAGAACTGCATCATTCACTCCAAGCAAATATTTATGCATTTGTATACTATTCGCCGGGTTATAGAAAAATTGCCTGATCTCTCCTCTTTCAAATTAACGGGAAAAAATAACCGGGTCACATTTGAAAAAAAATTGGAATTGAACGTTCTTTTTGTAAAGAGGGGAAATGTAATATAAAACTTGTTTTCTGCAATTTAGTAGTTCCTTCACCAATACAATGAATTTTATTGCAGTCATACTCGTATTGTGTAACAACATTAAATGGGTTATTGAATTGTATCATTTCATATCCGATCGTATCGTATTATATCATAGTATCTGTAAGCTCTTATCTTTTTATTTCGTCGTCAAGTTGCTGCTGCTGTTGTTGTATTCAGCAGCTATTTTATTTTTGTTGGAGAGACACACAATCTACTATTCCACACTAATAAAAATGCTATATTTGTGTGTTGTGGAGCTACTACAAACTGCTTTCTTTGTTACTCCGTTACATTTTGCGCATTTTCAGCAAATTCCGCAAACCTCATTCACTTGCCAATTTTGGCAGTCTTCCCTTTTCGCCTTTTCATTTTGGCCACCGTGCAAAAAAGACAAGCAGACGAACTACTAGTACCATTATCACTAGTAGTAGTTGTAGTGATTCTTCTCTTTCACTTTTTCTCTTATTTTTTTGCTAACCTCATCCTCCTTTTTCCACGGTGGTATACACACACATAAGGATAGATAGATTTACACACGCAGCACGCATTAAAATCATCTCATCGTTCGTCGTCGTCGTACCGTACCCCAATAGTGTTATTCTAAAGAAGTAAAAAAACATATCCAAATCCAAATCACAGGAGGGCTTCCAGCTCATTTTTTAATAATGCTATAACTGCTGCTGTTCCTTTCTTTCGTTCTGTACTTTTACTTTTTCCTCCTCTACTTGTGGATTTAGTAATAGATAGCCAGATATTATTTTAAAGGGGTGGAATAAAAAAGGAAGAATTGTGGATAACAACATTTTTTATAGTAATGTAGTAGTAGTAGAACTAGTAATACTACAGAGAGATGTGCTTGCTTGCTTTTTGGTTCATGGTGTGGTGTGACCCATCTTAAGATAAGAATGTCTCGCCGCCAAAAGCCAATACCTTCTTTTTTTCCTTCTCTAAAAAGCAATAATACTTTCTCTCTATTGATTAAGAATTCATCGGAATTTTTTTGCAAACGGTAGTAAATTTTTTCTCGCGAAAAAGAAGAATCCTGGAGTATTATCTTGGAGAAGAAGAGTTCTACATTCAATAAAGTTTTGTTGGATCGTACGTATGTATAGTATAAAGTGAAGGAACCGATAATATTATGACTTGTGAAATGGACCCTCGTCTTCTAACTCTTCTCTATTTTAATGTTCACTCTTCTCCTAAAAAGTAAAATGTTGACTTCTGTGCATATAGGAAACTAGGGAAAGTAGCAGGGATGCTCCTGCCACTGCTGTTGCTTACAAGATATTTTATGTGCGTCACGACGGCATGGATGTTGATGCTGCTGCCCTGGTGCTACATTATTTCGACCATGAAAAGATTTTCCGTTTGTTTTTCTTTTGTCAAACTAATAAAGGAAGGGTTAGTTTTTTAGGAAAAATATGTACAATAATAATGATAATAAGAATATAGCACATCCCCTTTAATACAGAAAAGAGATTTTTGAGGGTGTGTGAGTACAATTGTACATGGAATAAAAGCATGAGAGTAATAATAAGTTGCAAGTGGAAAAGCAATAGTCACTTTTTAATGCTAGCAACAACGACGACTGAGAGAAAGAGAGAAAAGGAGGGAAGATGAGAAATTTATGTATTCGAAGTTCTAACACAATTCTTCGATAATTTTAATTTCTTCTTCTAGTGCTTTTTAGTTTGTTGGCGATCTTTTTTCTCCTTCTTTTTTTGGAATCTTCCATAAAATTTCTCACAGCGGAAGTATGCTCAAGAAAACATTTTGTTGCGTTGCCAGGAATTTCCTGCCATAAAGAAATAAGACTTTTGCCCTTTCTCGTTTGTTTCTTTTTTTCTAATTCTGTCCCTTCTTTCTTTTTGTCATTTTTAAGCTTGAAAGAGCAAAATGGAAGCCAAAGAGATCCTCTCCTTTCTCTCTCTCTCTCTCTTTTAAAGAGAATAACATTACTATCGTTACTTATACTACTACTGCTGCTACGGTTTATACTTTAATGTGTATACAAAAGATGAAAAGTAGCAAGAGAATAAGCCATGGAATTTATTGCACACTCTACTTATAATTCAATTTCATCATGATTCACGAACAAACCTATTGAATTCAAGGAAAATGAAAGAGATAGAAAGCAGCAAAGAGGGAGAAAAGGAAAGATGAGAGATTGAGATAACCTCAGTGGGAAAATCTTGCTGTAACGTACTTTTCTCTACTCCTCGTCCTCCTCATCACTATAAGACACTTTTATGTCAATACCAAAGGCTTTTTCATATTCACTTATATTTTGTTCATTCCCTCTATCGAAATCCCAGTCTCCCATTTCTAGTCTCATTTATGGAGGACTCCAAAAATTTTTTATGACAGGTCTCGGTGAAATACACTTTTCCTTCCTTTTTCACATCTACTACACAGCACTTGACTCAAATCTGAAATATTTTACGGCATCGTGCCGTGCCCAATGAAATCCATACATAACGTACATTATTTTTTTCTCTTGTTACAATCAAAGCATTAGGATCAACGTTGAATATGAATGAGTTGAATTGAAAGAGAGAGTTTGAGTTTGATTCAGCGGGTTGCTTATAAGTAAGGATATGATCATCATAAAACCAACTTCTGATGACCACTTGAGAATCCAATCAGTCTTGTCTACCTGAACTCTTCAGGCTTACTTTCTAGAACGAGTGAAATCTTTAGATTTCATGTTACTGCTTCACCTTGATGCTTTCCCCGTCTCTTATAATTTTACATTCCACAAAATAATAACGTTTTCTCTCAAAACGGTGGAAGTACGTTGGTAATAATAGGTGTATGAGTGGGAGAAGCAGCAGCACCAGTAACAAGAACTGTGTCTGCTGCCGCTGATGTTGCAGATGCGATAGATGCAGCAGAGGGAAGAAATTTTATTTTACTGTACTACTCCCACGTCTCTTTCTCTTTCCCTTAGAACTCACAAAAGAGGAACACGGCGTTTTATTTTCCTATAATTTCATCCCGTCATTTTCCATGCAATTACTTACCTACAACGTTGAGGGTGTAGTGAAGTATTCTTGGTGGATGAGTTGACATTTGACACTGGTATGAGCCAGCATCAGATCGTTGTACACCCGTCAGTCGAAGCTGCCAGTCATTTGGACTCTCAAAATGGAGACTTTGACGAGCATCTGAGCTGTACGTGACGAGGCCGTATGTGAGCAGTTTTAGATTATTCTTCTCATCCCTTTTCATCCACGAAATCTGAAAAAATATAGAAAGAAAAAAAACAAGATAAAAAATAATACTAATGTTGTTACATATCTTATGAAGCAATCGCAACAATTTCATTTCATACTACGTAATTCTTTGAGAGGAGAAAAAGTTGGAGGGAAATGAGAACAAAATGTTCGTGCATGGACCAACAGAAGGAAACACCCATCCCACGGAATCGGGAAAAAGGAGAAAAAGAAAATGATTACGATGACGACAAAGAAGACGATGATGATGATCATCATCATGATGATATAGTCTGTAAGATGCGTATTAGTATATTCTGAAGTCTATAATGTTGTGTGTTCTTCTGCTGTTTATCTCTGTAGCATCAGCAGCAGCAGCAGCAGCAGAGATTGATTGGAGATGGAGGTGCTCAGCGTTCCACTCTCTCTCCGTTTTCGTTTCACCACATGCACATGGAAGGCATGCATGAATGGGCACATGCATCAATCCGGAATTAGGTTGATATATACCGAATTCTAGTGCTTGTCTAGAGTATTGGATTGGATTAGGTGGTGGGTAGAAAAAGAATGGCTTTACTCACTCACTCTACCTCTCTCCGAGACGAGAGAAGAAATCTTAAGCACGCAAAGTACCTCTATTAAAATTACTTGAATGAAAAACCTAGGAAAAGAGAAGGGGCAAAACGAAACGAGGAAGAAGGGGCTACCTCCAAAAAACGGTATTTCTGCTGTAGTAGCATGGCATCATAAGATGTTGACTTGAGCAAAATTATAATATTTTAAAAGATAAGTACGAGCATGTTCCGAGATGTATGACGGAGTCATCATTTATAGTTTTTGTTTTTTTATTTTGATTACATATTTTCTCGGACATGGATGCATGCACCACTATCACCACCGCGGCTTTTTTTACCAACAAATAGTAAATTCATTGAAGAAAAATAGGAAAAAGCAGCGACAGATAGCAGAGAAAGTGGAAGGGCCATCGGACTACTGATTACGGTTTGCGAGAAGGATGAGAGAGAAGGAGAAAAACGTTCAAAGAGAAAATGGTAAAATAAAGACAGTGCACAAACCACACTCACAACTACCAAACACAATCTAATCAATTTTTGTTAGAATGATACACAGACAAGAAAGAAAGATGAATAGAATGGCGACGCGTTTTCACGAGAGACTGTTTACTACTTGTTTGCTTGCCGGACTAGACTTTATGAAATGGATGAAGCCACAACCATCGCAACAACAGTAGCAGCAATACGGATGAGCATTGGGTATAAAAAATGGCTGACCAATACTATGAATAGATAAAGAATGCATTAGTGCCTAAAACCTCATCAGTAAACTGTCGAAATATTAATAGCAGCAATATTATTACATAGAGAGAGAGAGAGAGAGAGAGAAACGGAAAAAGAAAGAAGTATTATTGCTTGTATTACTTTTATGCTGGAGCCTTTCACTCTTTCGCTCTCCTTTTTAAGATACAGAGAAACTCTGACAAATGCATGATTGTTGAAACTGTACCGTAAGTGCATCTATCTATGTGAGTACGGACTGCGGACGGACTGAATAAAATTAGGTTTGTTGGTACTGACAAAAAAGAGAGGGTTATGCAAGAATTTTAATGCCAGATCATTTGAGCAATCTAGTTTCGTAATGAAATGAGCATTTATATTATGTATGTATAAAAGAAAGTAGAGAGTGGAGGCTAACCGCCACCAAACAGGATAATCCAGTTGCATTTACGATCTACATTATTAGTTGAAGTTGAAGCAGCACCAACACCAGCAGCATAAATAATAGAAATAGTAACTGTAACATAGCATATCAATTCTAGTTTTAGAAGATTATTGTATTATTATTATTATAAGATTCCATATTTGCGGCGATAGTACAATGAAAAGCAGGATTATTGTGGTGTGGTGGTTGGTGGGTATTATTATGTATCACTCTGCTAGCTGGCTGAGTGGTTGGCCGCCATAACAATTTTGGATGTACAAAAAATACAAGTACTACAGCGGAATAGATAGAGCAGCCGGCAGCAGCAGCAGCAGTCTCGTCAAATTTAGTTTAGAATCAACCCTGCTGGCTTTAAATCTCCGTTTTTATGGTGACAACGCTACGAGAGAGGAGAGATGACTATATTTAATCTTGTTTTCTACTCGCTCCTCTTCTTCCAGCTAGTATAAGCTACAACACCAACAAATACTTCTCTTCTCTACTAGAAAGGGGTGATTTGCTCTATTACTTTCCCCTACTGGTAGAAGAAAGTAGTGTGGTAGTGGCAGCGGTTTCAATGGCGCTTCGTTGCTGCTGCTGCTTTTCTTCTTCTCTGGAGAAAGTGATCCTCTTCCGTTCTTTCCTCCGCGCGCTTATTCGTAAGCATTCAATGCAAAATTACCATTTTTTCTCATCCTCCTTCCTACTTCTCTTTCTACTACGACGGACGACCATCCACCAAACCACCGCTACTACTATTACATTTCCAAAAATGCTATACTTTAAACTGGGCAGTAGCGTTTTTACACAAAGCCAAACCCGCTCGCCTCATCGAACATCTCTTTTTGCAAAGTAGGAGGAAGAAGTAAAAAGAGAAAAAAAACGAGACCTACATTTATCCTCCTAAAGTGAAATAATGTCTGGATGAGAAGGGAAAGAAGAAGAGACTGAAAACTGAAGTAGAGAATTGCAAGAAAAAACCAGGGAGTCTCTAAAAACTAACAAAGCTTAGAAAATTATATACATACATACATATTGCTTTAACCCAACGACAACAAACCACCACTATGAGAACCTACTACATCATTATATTATTATTATTTTATGTTGAGCATTCTTGTTCTAACAATTATGTGGATTCAGACAGAGAGGAAGAGAGAAGAGAGAGGGTATCAGTTCAGCAGTCAAGTTGACTACCGACGCCGCCACCAACATCACTACTACTGACTTGACTGGGCACTTGCCCAAATAGTTTGTTTGGCCAACATTATCATCATCAGCATCATCATCATGATCGTCATAGGGATTCATTGCTATTGTAGTGATATGGACAAAAAGAGAAACGAAATTTACTTATTTTTTTCGTCTTCTTTTCTTCACAGAAGAATTATTCCGTACACATTAATAAAAATAAAAATACAAAATGCTAACAATTTGCAAAAATATATGGAAACAAAGTCGTGACAAATCTACTATTTTTGTTTTTAGAAGAAAACAAAGTAGGGTAGAATAAGAGAAAAGAAACAAAAAAAGAGAGAAAAAATTGGATCAACAAACAACAATGCATTTTCATTATTATGTTAGTTCTTTTACTTTAGCACCATCATCATATTAT
>JAHZNJ010003139.1:0-17725 GCA_027744475.1 Lepidocyrtus cf. sotoi NNG-2020 | reverse complement strand
CAAGTAAGTTTTGTGAGCAAAGCGAACTCAATAGCCTTTAGCCTTTTTCTAAATTTTTTCAAAAATTGTGAGTTATGCACAAAAGTTATCCCTTTCATCAATTTGTTTTTTAATTCTTTCTTATTTTTATGTATTTGTACCACCCCTCAATCCCTTATGTTTAGCGGGTTCTGGAGGAGCAAATAGGACTTTTTTACCGTCAAAAGGGACTTTTTTACCGTCATTTTAAGCATTTAATGGGACTTTTTTACTGTAAGAATAGGACTTTTTTACTGTGGAAAATTTTAGTTATTCACATATAATAAGGATTTTTATTACAAAGTCTTAGCATGAATAAATGAGTAAAAATAATCTTTTGCAAATCATACGATCAAAAACTCCTAAAGTTTATAAGCATAAAAAGCTAAATAGTGCTAATTTTGGAGATTTTAACCACACCGACTATCAAGTTTTCTTGCATTTGGTAAGTAAAATAGGCGGGGTCGATAAATTGGGAAAATATTTGCAACCCGAGCAGTTAGAACGGGAACATAAATTAACTGCAAAGGAATTTAGCGAGGTATTTAATACAGATCTCAGTAACAGTTATAAATTTCTTCATAAGTCATGTAAAAAACTAATGAAAACAAGTATCATGTTAGAAAGGCCTGAGTTATCCGAAATTTGGGAAATAAATATCTGTTCAACGGCCAAGTATAATAAAAATGAAGGTTATATCAGTATTAAATTTACTGACGATATAATGCCTTACCTAGCCCAAGTAAAGAAAAAATTCGTGTTATATAATCTTAAAGAAATATCAAATTTCAATAGCATATATACGACTCGTTTATATGAATTATTGCAAGAATTTAAGGAAACGGGTTGGATGCTTAAATCGGTAGAACAATTACGGGAAGCATTTGCGGTAGGTAGTAAACTAAAAGCTTATAAGGATTTTAAAGTTAAAACATTTGCTCATGCCTGCAAAGAAATTAACAATATTTATGACATCAATTTGAATTTTGAAGAACTTAAAGAAAGAAAAAAAGTTACTGCAATTAAGTTTTCTTTTAAACCTACAACTGTTATTAGAAGACTTGATCAAGAAGGGGTGACGCACAATACTTATAAAAAGCCCATAGTTAAAAAACAAGTAGTTAGAGAGCGTAAAGAAAGAACGATAGCCGTATTGAAAGACCAATTAAGTTTTAAGAGTTTAGAAGATCAAGCTAAATTTGAACCTTCAAGTGTAGAATCTGTTCCAGGCTTAAAATCAATCGGCTCAATATTTAATAATTTTCTTCAAAGTGTCGGAGTTAAAAAGAATAAAGAGTTAGAGACAAAAGAAGATTCCTCTTTAAGCATAGTTAAAGAAAAACAGCCCATAGCTAATATTCTTAAAGAATTCGGTTTAAATACAAAAACAATCGATAAAATTATAAAAGAAAGTCCTGAACAAATAATACAAGACGCTATTAAGGCAGTTGATCTGCAGATATCAAAAGGTCATGTTAGAAACCCCGAAGCAATGCTAGTAACGGCAATAAAAGAAAAGTGGCATCCAGAAAGATATAAAGCTAGGTAGAAAATTTAAATCATTTTCTGAATAGATTCAAACATGTAAAGATAACTGTACTTTTATAGCTCTCTCCACCGCATTCATATCCTTATCTGAAATAATGCCTATTTTATTTTTTAGCCTTAGTTTGCTTACGGTCATTATTTGATCGGCCATAGCTTTGCTTTTTTTAGTATTAATTAAAACATATGCTTCACAAGGATAACATTTATCGGTATTGCTAGTTAACGGAATTACCTGCACTCTATTGGATGCACCGTTAGCAAAATCATTACTAACCACTACGGCAGGCCTAGTTTTTTGCACTTCACCTGCAACAGAAGGATCAAAATCAACCCACCAAACTTCTCTTCTTTTAATTGAAATCATCTGCTATTAACCCTTCTTCCCATTCTCTAGCTTCCCTTTCTCTTTCCTCGTCTTTAGCCATTTCTTGATAAGCTAATTTTATATCGCTCTTAGTAATGTAAGGTTTTATAAGGTTTTCTATAAACTTACTAATTTTACGTTTTCCTACTACTAAATAAAGACTGTTATATATATTTTCTTCTATGCTTATAGTTAATTTTTTTTGCATATAGACTCTTTTTTTATACGTGTATTTATACGTATATTTTATACTATAATGAGAGATATTTCAAGCTAGTTTATTTTTATGCTTTTTTTCGTTTTAAAAGGAGTACTACTGCATTTTTCGAGGTATTTTACTTTTTTCTTCAGTTCTTATATTAACTTTACCAGCTCTCTGCAAACTCCAATATTATCATCAGACAAAAGCTGATCGTTTCTAATTAAGCGGTTTAAATTTGCGCCAAGTATGTTAATTGATGAGCGTACGCTATAAATTCCTCTGAATTCTTCACCACTTAACTTTGGCTTTTTAGATAAACTTGATACAACTCTATAGCGTACTTCTCTTGATATACTCCATTTGTTTAGCTCGGCATATTTCTTTAAAAGCCCTATCTCGATTGTGGTAAATTATGATTTACTAGCTATCTCTTTCTTCTCGGGTTTAGTTAGAGTTTCGTCGAATAAAGGCTCTTCTTTTTTAAGTTAAGAATTTAGTAGGAAGTTTATATAACTATTTAATGACATTTTGTCTTTTATAGATTTTGCTTTTAACCTATCTGCTAAACTTTCTTCTATTCTAATCCGTGTTCTTTTTAGTTTTTCCATCATTTTTACCTTTTTATTTTTCTTAAATTCTATATGAGAGCGAGCCACAGGCTGGAGTTTGCACTTTGCAAACGACGGGAAATTATCCGAGAAGTGGGCGCAAAGTGCCTCACTTTTTGGAGGTTTTCCCTATCCTGCATCATCCTTAAATGATACATTTTTACTTTCATAAATCGAATACTGATTTTTGAAAATGCAGCGAAGGTTATAACAAACATTTTTTGAAATTTTGTCATACGCAATAGGCAAACTAAAGTTTGCGAATTTTAAAATGCTATTCAAAATCTTTAATTCTTATATCAACAAATCAGTATCGGCTTTTAAAATTAAAATAAATTATGTGCATACAAACTAGGTTTTTTAGTTTGAATAAGTGTGCACTCTTCAAAAAGTGAATTTTTAGAAGGATCTTAGGTTCAATACTAAACAAGAACACATTAAGGTGCATTGATATCTCTCTTTTTATATGTCTAATTTTATTTAAGACCGCTTCAGAAGCAATATAAATGTCCTCCTTTTTGAAATGCAAGTGTCAATATGATCACATTCGACAATAGAAGATATATTATTAATAGATTAATATTTTAAGATAAATTTAAAAGGTTTATTATAAGTATTAATAATTAATTATGTAATAGGCATATTTATGAATATATTTTTAGCAAAACCTCGTGATGGTAAAAATAAAGTACAAGAGGGTATAAACATATATACTCAGGCTTTAAAAGAGTATGCTGAACAAAGGATAAAAAATCCATCAGATGTTATTTTAAATTTTGCTTTCAGTATGGAAAGTCATCAAGAGATGGAAATTACTGTTGGAGCTGCTATAAAGGTACTTGAGCATATATTTGATAAATCCGAGATTACTACCCTAAACTTTTTAACTTCCAAACTAACTTCAGATATTTTAGAAGAATTTGCATTCATTCTATCTAAAGAACAAACTTTAGAAGAAATAGATTTTTCTAGTAATCCTATAGGACACGATTTAAAACCTCTATTAAAGATTTTAGAAGAAAACAGTGGATATAAAAAAATATCTATTGCAGATATTTGCCTTACAAATAAAGAAGCTACAAAACTATCAGATTTTTTAGTTAATTATAAAAAAGTAGAAACCTTGAATCTTAATGATAATCAAATTACGGATTCTACATTATTCTGTCAGCATAGCCTAGAACGAATATTTTTAGAGAGAAATGAAATAATCGAGCTTAAGAACTTGAATAATCCAAATGAATCCAATTTAAAGTGGAAAGATTATAGTGGTAATCCAATAGAAAAGGTTAGTTTGGAGTTAATAAATTCATATATTGAAAGCCGTATAACGCTTGATCTTAGAAATACTAAATTAAATAAATCTTTTATCAAATTAATTAAATTTCAAGAAAATCATGAACCACATTATGTCATATTAGATGACATATTAGATGATCAGAATGATCAATTTCATACTACGCATTTAGGTGAAATAACTGAATCTGAATTGTAGTTTAAAAACAGGGCTTTATTCATAAATGAATTTAGTGGCTACTAAAAGGTTATCGTTTTCAGAAGTGACTCGGAGTTGTCTTTGAACACACAATAAACAGAATTTTATTTCAAAAACACTTACGTAGCAACTTTGTAGCGTTTTTGTAACACTAACAATCTGTTGTTTTATCGAATTTTAAAGAATTACTGTAGCGCATTAAGGCTACAATAATGCTACAAAAATTAGATAAATTAATGACAAATTTTACTGTATTTTTTTATATTACGTAGTGCTTTTGCAGTTCACTTATACCCTATAAATAGAGTCTTATAGGATGCTATGTATTTGCTTTACACTACAATCTCTCTTTAATTTATATTTTTTAAATCTTCTCAAGCCCTTGTATTTACTTGCGTTGCAGTACACCTTCTACTAAGGTGCGTATGGTGGGGGGTCGAAGGGGGTATTCCTATTGCATTTTCAGAGGTAAAGAATCATGGTGTAATTTAAGCAAGGAGCTGAGAAACGGAATAAAGGCAAAATGGCGTATCAAATTAAGATCAATTAGTTTTTTCAAAAGCTAATTGATTAGAAAGGCCAATGAGTAAAATATTTTAATTTTCATAACTCAAATGGGTTGATTACCTCAAGAGAATGATAGATGAAATCTTTGATATTTCTGGTTACTAAAATCAGATCAAAATGTAGCGCGGTAGCCATAATCAAGCTGTCAATTGCCGGTAATGTTCGATTTGATTCGCTTTGTATTATTCCCCACTTATTAGCTACTTGTAGGTCAATAGGTAAGATACGTCCCGTAAACCATGTTGTTAGTTCCTCTTCTAACCAAGCTCGTATCTTTTTATTTTTTCTGATATCATTGATTCTACCGATGCCTTTACGTAATTCTCCTATTGTTAAAACGCTTAAGTATAAATTTTGATCTTGTACTGAATTAAACCATTTTATTACTTCTGTATTTTGTTTTAGCTTTATAAGCTCGGAAATCACATTTGTATCTATTAAATATTTCATATTAAAGCTCTATATCTCTACATAAACTTTTATCTCTTTCTAAGTTAATATCTAATCCATATAACGGAGAATTTTGCAGAAATTTTATGAAGGAGGATTTAGGAGAGATTAGGTATTTATATTGCTCTTTTGATAACATAACTGCTTTTACTTCTCCTCTAACACTAATTTCTTGAGGACCTTCTCTACAAGCTTTTTGTATTACTTCGCTAAGTTTTGCTTTAGCTTCTTGCATTTGCCATTGTTTTGCTTTCATATAGGGTAAGGATTTATAAAATTTAAGGTTAAATTTAATCTAGTTAGACTAGTTTAACATACTTTTAGGATTCAAAAAATAGAAAAATTCATAAATTAATCAAAAAAATTTAAGTTACTGATGATCCGAAAATAAATACCCTCTAAAACTTCCATAAACCCTACTTACAGACTCAAAGGCCCTATTGTATAGCCCATCCTACCTTAAGAAATAAAAACAACTAAAAAATACCTTAAAACTCGTTTTTGACATACTACTACTAACGATTACTTTATATCTTAGTTTTTAAATGAAATAAATTTAAAGCGCATAAGCCGCTCCTGAGCTATGGTAATTTATTTCTTATAGGATTTATCAAGAAAAGGATTTACCCTATCTAGGAAGTCATCTAAAGCACTAATTTAAGTGCTTTAATCTTATCTTTCTTTCTTAAATTCCCAATTTGCAAAAACCTAGATTATCCAGATAAGGTATAACCGATAGCAACAAACCCTTATATCTGCCAACCTAAGGGGAGCGCGAGGGGATAGTCCCCTCGCAAGTAAGTTTTGTGAGCAAAGCGAACTCAATAGCCTTTAGCCTTTTTCTAAATTTTTTCAAAAATTGTGAGTTATGCACAAAAGTTATCCCTTTCATCAATTTGTTTTTTAATTCTTTCTTATTTTTATGTATTTGTACCACCCCTCAATCCCTTATGTTTAGCGGGTTCTGGAGGAGCAAATAGGACTTTTTTACCGTCAAAAGGGACTTTTTTACCGTCATTTTAAGCATTTAATGGGACTTTTTTACTGTAAGAATAGGACTTTTTTACTGTGGAAAATTTTAGTTATTCACATATAATAAGGATTTTTATTACAAAGTCTTAGCATGAATAAATGAGTAAAAATAATCTTTTGCAAATCATACGATCAAAAACTCCTAAAGTTTATAAGCATAAAAAGCTAAATAGTGCTAATTTTGGAGATTTTAACCACACCGACTATCAAGTTTTCTTGCATTTGGTAAGTAAAATAGGCGGGGTCGATAAATTGGGAAAATATTTGCAACCCGAGCAGTTAGAACGGGAACATAAATTAACTGCAAAGGAATTTAGCGAGGTATTTAATACAGATCTCAGTAACAGTTATAAATTTCTTCATAAGTCATGTAAAAAACTAATGAAAACAAGTATCATGTTAGAAAGGCCTGAGTTATCCGAAATTTGGGAAATAAATATCTGTTCAACGGCCAAGTATAATAAAAATGAAGGTTATATCAGTATTAAATTTACTGACGATATAATGCCTTACCTAGCCCAAGTAAAGAAAAAATTCGTGTTATATAATCTTAAAGAAATATCAAATTTCAATAGCATATATACGACTCGTTTATATGAATTATTGCAAGAATTTAAGGAAACGGGTTGGATGCTTAAATCGGTAGAACAATTACGGGAAGCATTTGCGGTAGGTAGTAAACTAAAAGCTTATAAGGATTTTAAAGTTAAAACATTTGCTCATGCCTGCAAAGAAATTAACAATATTTATGACATCAATTTGAATTTTGAAGAACTTAAAGAAAGAAAAAAAGTTACTGCAATTAAGTTTTCTTTTAAACCTACAACTGTTATTAGAAGACTTGATCAAGAAGGGGTGACGCACAATACTTATAAAAAGCCCATAGTTAAAAAACAAGTAGTTAGAGAGCGTAAAGAAAGAACGATAGCCGTATTGAAAGACCAATTAAGTTTTAAGAGTTTAGAAGATCAAGCTAAATTTGAACCTTCAAGTGTAGAATCTGTTCCAGGCTTAAAATCAATCGGCTCAATATTTAATAATTTTCTTCAAAGTGTCGGAGTTAAAAAGAATAAAGAGTTAGAGACAAAAGAAGATTCCTCTTTAAGCATAGTTAAAGAAAAACAGCCCATAGCTAATATTCTTAAAGAATTCGGTTTAAATACAAAAACAATCGATAAAATTATAAAAGAAAGTCCTGAACAAATAATACAAGACGCTATTAAGGCAGTTGATCTGCAGATATCAAAAGGTCATGTTAGAAACCCCGAAGCAATGCTAGTAACGGCAATAAAAGAAAAGTGGCATCCAGAAAGATATAAAGCTAGGTAGAAAATTTAAATCATTTTCTGAATAGATTCAAACATGTAAAGATAACTGTACTTTTATAGCTCTCTCCACCGCATTTTTATACTATAATGAGAGATATTTCAAGCTAGTTTATTTTTATGCTTTTTTTCGTTTTAAAAGGAGTACTACTGCATTTTTCGAGGTATTTTACTTTTTTCTTCAGTTCTTATATTAACTTTACCAGCTCTCTGCAAACTCCAATATTATCATCAGACAAAAGCTGATCGTTTCTAATTAAGCGGTTTAAATTTGCGCCAAGTATGTTAATTGATGAGCGTACGCTATAAATTCCTCTGAATTCTTCACCACTTAACTTTGGCTTTTTAGATAAACTTGATACAACTCTATAGCGTACTTCTCTTGATATACTCCATTTGTTTAGCTCGGCATATTTCTTTAAAAGCCCTATCTCGATTGTGGTAAATTATGATTTACTAGCTATCTCTTTCTTCTCGGGTTTAGTTAGAGTTTCGTCGAATAAAGGCTCTTCTTTTTTAAGTTAAGAATTTAGTAGGAAGTTTATATAACTATTTAATGACATTTTGTCTTTTATAGATTTTGCTTTTAACCTATCTGCTAAACTTTCTTCTATTCTAATCCGTGTTCTTTTTAGTTTTTCCATCATTTTTACCTTTTTATTTTTCTTAAATTCTATATGAGAGCGAGCCACAGGCTGGAGTTTGCACTTTGCAAACGACGGGAAATTATCCGAGAAGTGGGCGCAAAGTGCCTCACTTTTTGGAGGTTTTCCCTATCCTGCATCATCCTTAAATGATACATTTTTACTTTCATAAATCGAATACTGATTTTTGAAAATGCAGCGAAGGTTATAACAAACATTTTTTGAAATTTTGTCATACGCAATAGGCAAACTAAAGTTTGCGAATTTTAAAATGCTATTCAAAATCTTTAATTCTTATATCAACAAATCAGTATCGGCTTTTAAAATTAAAATAAATTATGTGCATACAAACTAGGTTTTTTAGTTTGAATAAGTGTGCACTCTTCAAAAAGTGAATTTTTAGAAGGATCTTAGGTTCAATACTAAACAAGAACACATTAAGGTGCATTGATATCTCTCTTTTTATATGTCTAATTTTATTTAAGACCGCTTCAGAAGCAATATAAATGTCCTCCTTTTTGAAATGCAAGTGTCAATATGATCACATTCGACAATAGAAGATATATTATTAATAGATTAATATTTTAAGATAAATTTAAAAGGTTTATTATAAGTATTAATAATTAATTATGTAATAGGCATATTTATGAATATATTTTTAGCAAAACCTCGTGATGGTAAAAATAAAGTACAAGAGGGTATAAACATATATACTCAGGCTTTAAAAGAGTATGCTGAACAAAGGATAAAAAATCCATCAGATGTTATTTTAAATTTTGCTTTCAGTATGGAAAGTCATCAAGAGATGGAAATTACTGTTGGAGCTGCTATAAAGGTACTTGAGCATATATTTGATAAATCCGAGATTACTACCCTAAACTTTTTAACTTCCAAACTAACTTCAGATATTTTAGAAGAATTTGCATTCATTCTATCTAAAGAACAAACTTTAGAAGAAATAGATTTTTCTAGTAATCCTATAGGACACGATTTAAAACCTCTATTAAAGATTTTAGAAGAAAACAGTGGATATAAAAAAATATCTATTGCAGATATTTGCCTTACAAATAAAGAAGCTACAAAACTATCAGATTTTTTAGTTAATTATAAAAAAGTAGAAACCTTGAATCTTAATGATAATCAAATTACGGATTCTACATTATTCTGTCAGCATAGCCTAGAACGAATATTTTTAGAGAGAAATGAAATAATCGAGCTTAAGAACTTGAATAATCCAAATGAATCCAATTTAAAGTGGAAAGATTATAGTGGTAATCCAATAGAAAAGGTTAGTTTGGAGTTAATAAATTCATATATTGAAAGCCGTATAACGCTTGATCTTAGAAATACTAAATTAAATAAATCTTTTATCAAATTAATTAAATTTCAAGAAAATCATGAACCACATTATGTCATATTAGATGACATATTAGATGATCAGAATGATCAATTTCATACTACGCATTTAGGTGAAATAACTGAATCTGAATTGTAGTTTAAAAACAGGGCTTTATTCATAAATGAATTTAGTGGCTACTAAAAGGTTATCGTTTTCAGAAGTGACTCGGAGTTGTCTTTGAACACACAATAAACAGAATTTTATTTCAAAAACACTTACGTAGCAACTTTGTAGCGTTTTTGTAACACTAACAATCTGTTGTTTTATCGAATTTTAAAGAATTACTGTAGCGCATTAAGGCTACAATAATGCTACAAAAATTAGATAAATTAATGACAAATTTTACTGTATTTTTTTATATTACGTAGTGCTTTTGCAGTTCACTTATACCCTATAAATAGAGTCTTATAGGATGCTATGTATTTGCTTTACACTACAATCTCTCTTTAATTTATATTTTTTAAATCTTCTCAAGCCCTTGTATTTACTTGCGTTGCAGTACACCTTCTACTAAGGTGCGTATGGTGGGGGGTCGAAGGGGGTATTCCTATTGCATTTTCAGAGGTAAAGAATCATGGTGTAATTTAAGCAAGGAGCTGAGAAACGGAATAAAGGCAAAATGGCGTATCAAATTAAGATCAATTAGTTTTTTCAAAAGCTAATTGATTAGAAAGGCCAATGAGTAAAATATTTTAATTTTCATAACTCAAATGGGTTGATTACCTCAAGAGAATGATAGATGAAATCTTTGATATTTCTGGTTACTAAAATCAGATCAAAATGTAGCGCGGTAGCCATAATCAAGCTGTCAATTGCCGGTAATGTTCGATTTGATTCGCTTTGTATTATTCCCCACTTATTAGCTACTTGTAGGTCAATAGGTAAGATACGTCCCGTAAACCATGTTGTTAGTTCCTCTTCTAACCAAGCTCGTATCTTTTTATTTTTTCTGATATCATTGATTCTACCGATGCCTTTACGTAATTCTCCTATTGTTAAAACGCTTAAGTATAAATTTTGATCTTGTACTGAATTAAACCATTTTATTACTTCTGTATTTTGTTTTAGCTTTATAAGCTCGGAAATCACATTTGTATCTATTAAATATTTCATATTAAAGCTCTATATCTCTACATAAACTTTTATCTCTTTCTAAGTTAATATCTAATCCATATAACGGAGAATTTTGCAGAAATTTTATGAAGGAGGATTTAGGAGAGATTAGGTATTTATATTGCTCTTTTGATAACATAACTGCTTTTACTTCTCCTCTAACACTAATTTCTTGAGGACCTTCTCTACAAGCTTTTTGTATTACTTCGCTAAGTTTTGCTTTAGCTTCTTGCATTTGCCATTGTTTTGCTTTCATATAGGGTAAGGATTTATAAAATTTAAGGTTAAATTTAATCTAGTTAGACTAGTTTAACATACTTTTAGGATTCAAAAAATAGAAAAATTCATAAATTAATCAAAAAAATTTAAGTTACTGATGATCCGAAAATAAATACCCTCTAAAACTTCCATAAACCCTACTTACAGACTCAAAGGCCCTATTGTATAGCCCATCCTACCTTAAGAAATAAAAACAACTAAAAAATACCTTAAAACTCGTTTTTGACATACTACTACTAACGATTACTTTATATCTTAGTTTTTAAATGAAATAAATTTAAAGCGCATAAGCCGCTCCTGAGCTATGGTAATTTATTTCTTATAGGATTTATCAAGAAAAGGATTTACCCTATCTAGGAAGTCATCTAAAGCACTAATTTAAGTGCTTTAATCTTATCTTTCTTTCTTAAATTCCCAATTTGCAAAAACCTAGATTATCCAGATAAGGTATAACCGATAGCAACAAACCCTTATATCTGCCAACCTAAGGGGAGCGCGAGGGGATAGTCCCCTCGCAAGTAAGTTTTGTGAGCAAAGCGAACTCAATAGCCTTTAGCCTTTTTCTAAATTTTTTCAAAAATTGTGAGTTATGCACAAAAGTTATCCCTTTCATCAATTTGTTTTTTAATTCTTTCTTATTTTTATGTATTTGTACCACCCCTCAATCCCTTATGTTTAGCGGGTTCTGGAGGAGCAAATAGGACTTTTTTACCGTCAAAAGGGACTTTTTTACCGTCATTTTAAGCATTTAATGGGACTTTTTTACTGTAAGAATAGGACTTTTTTACTGTGGAAAATTTTAGTTATTCACATATAATAAGGATTTTTATTACAAAGTCTTAGCATGAATAAATGAGTAAAAATAATCTTTTGCAAATCATACGATCAAAAACTCCTAAAGTTTATAAGCATAAAAAGCTAAATAGTGCTAATTTTGGAGATTTTAACCACACCGACTATCAAGTTTTCTTGCATTTGGTAAGTAAAATAGGCGGGGTCGATAAATTGGGAAAATATTTGCAACCCGAGCAGTTAGAACGGGAACATAAATTAACTGCAAAGGAATTTAGCGAGGTATTTAATACAGATCTCAGTAACAGTTATAAATTTCTTCATAAGTCATGTAAAAAACTAATGAAAACAAGTATCATGTTAGAAAGGCCTGAGTTATCCGAAATTTGGGAAATAAATATCTGTTCAACGGCCAAGTATAATAAAAATGAAGGTTATATCAGTATTAAATTTACTGACGATATAATGCCTTACCTAGCCCAAGTAAAGAAAAAATTCGTGTTATATAATCTTAAAGAAATATCAAATTTCAATAGCATATATACGACTCGTTTATATGAATTATTGCAAGAATTTAAGGAAACGGGTTGGATGCTTAAATCGGTAGAACAATTACGGGAAGCATTTGCGGTAGGTAGTAAACTAAAAGCTTATAAGGATTTTAAAGTTAAAACATTTGCTCATGCCTGCAAAGAAATTAACAATATTTATGACATCAATTTGAATTTTGAAGAACTTAAAGAAAGAAAAAAAGTTACTGCAATTAAGTTTTCTTTTAAACCTACAACTGTTATTAGAAGACTTGATCAAGAAGGGGTGACGCACAATACTTATAAAAAGCCCATAGTTAAAAAACAAGTAGTTAGAGAGCGTAAAGAAAGAACGATAGCCGTATTGAAAGACCAATTAAGTTTTAAGAGTTTAGAAGATCAAGCTAAATTTGAACCTTCAAGTGTAGAATCTGTTCCAGGCTTAAAATCAATCGGCTCAATATTTAATAATTTTCTTCAAAGTGTCGGAGTTAAAAAGAATAAAGAGTTAGAGACAAAAGAAGATTCCTCTTTAAGCATAGTTAAAGAAAAACAGCCCATAGCTAATATTCTTAAAGAATTCGGTTTAAATACAAAAACAATCGATAAAATTATAAAAGAAAGTCCTGAACAAATAATACAAGACGCTATTAAGGCAGTTGATCTGCAGATATCAAAAGGTCATGTTAGAAACCCCGAAGCAATGCTAGTAACGGCAATAAAAGAAAAGTGGCATCCAGAAAGATATAAAGCTAGGTAGAAAATTTAAATCATTTTCTGAATAGATTCAAACATGTAAAGATAACTGTACTTTTATAGCTCTCTCCACCGCATTCATATCCTTATCTGAAATAATGCCTATTTTATTTTTTAGCCTTAGTTTGCTTACGGTCATTATTTGATCGGCCATAGCTTTGCTTTT
Organism: Lepidocyrtus cf. sotoi NNG-2020; assembly: GCA_027744475.1. NCBI lineage: Eukaryota > Metazoa > Arthropoda > Collembola > Entomobryomorpha > Entomobryidae > Lepidocyrtus > Lepidocyrtus cf. sotoi NNG-2020. The sequence continues at coordinate 4,437 of JAHZNJ010003139.1, read as the reverse complement.
TTTAGTATTAATTAAAACATATGCTTCACAAGGATAACATTTATCGGTATTGCTAGTTAACGGAATTACCTGCACTCTATTGGATGCACCGTTAGCAAAATCATTACTAACCACTACGGCAGGCCTAGTTTTTTGCACTTCACCTGCAACAGAAGGATCAAAATCAACCCACCAAACTTCTCTTCTTTTAATTGAAATCATCTGCTATTAACCCTTCTTCCCATTCTCTAGCTTCCCTTTCTCTTTCCTCGTCTTTAGCCATTTCTTGATAAGCTAATTTTATATCGCTCTTAGTAATGTAAGGTTTTATAAGGTTTTCTATAAACTTACTAATTTTACGTTTTCCTACTACTAAATAAAGACTGTTATATATATTTTCTTCTATGCTTATAGTTAATTTTTTTTGCATATAGACTCTTTTTTTATACGTGTATTTATACGTATATTTTATACTATAATGAGAGATATTTCAAGCTAGTTTATTTTTATGCTTTTTTTCGTTTTAAAAGGAGTACTACTGCATTTTTCGAGGTATTTTACTTTTTTCTTCAGTTCTTATATTAACTTTACCAGCTCTCTGCAAACTCCAATATTATCATCAGACAAAAGCTGATCGTTTCTAATTAAGCGGTTTAAATTTGCGCCAAGTATGTTAATTGATGAGCGTACGCTATAAATTCCTCTGAATTCTTCACCACTTAACTTTGGCTTTTTAGATAAACTTGATACAACTCTATAGCGTACTTCTCTTGATATACTCCATTTGTTTAGCTCGGCATATTTCTTTAAAAGCCCTATCTCGATTGTGGTAAATTATGATTTACTAGCTATCTCTTTCTTCTCGGGTTTAGTTAGAGTTTCGTCGAATAAAGGCTCTTCTTTTTTAAGTTAAGAATTTAGTAGGAAGTTTATATAACTATTTAATGACATTTTGTCTTTTATAGATTTTGCTTTTAACCTATCTGCTAAACTTTCTTCTATTCTAATCCGTGTTCTTTTTAGTTTTTCCATCATTTTTACCTTTTTATTTTTCTTAAATTCTATATGAGAGCGAGCCACAGGCTGGAGTTTGCACTTTGCAAACGACGGGAAATTATCCGAGAAGTGGGCGCAAAGTGCCTCACTTTTTGGAGGTTTTCCCTATCCTGCATCATCCTTAAATGATACATTTTTACTTTCATAAATCGAATACTGATTTTTGAAAATGCAGCGAAGGTTATAACAAACATTTTTTGAAATTTTGTCATACGCAATAGGCAAACTAAAGTTTGCGAATTTTAAAATGCTATTCAAAATCTTTAATTCTTATATCAACAAATCAGTATCGGCTTTTAAAATTAAAATAAATTATGTGCATACAAACTAGGTTTTTTAGTTTGAATAAGTGTGCACTCTTCAAAAAGTGAATTTTTAGAAGGATCTTAGGTTCAATACTAAACAAGAACACATTAAGGTGCATTGATATCTCTCTTTTTATATGTCTAATTTTATTTAAGACCGCTTCAGAAGCAATATAAATGTCCTCCTTTTTGAAATGCAAGTGTCAATATGATCACATTCGACAATAGAAGATATATTATTAATAGATTAATATTTTAAGATAAATTTAAAAGGTTTATTATAAGTATTAATAATTAATTATGTAATAGGCATATTTATGAATATATTTTTAGCAAAACCTCGTGATGGTAAAAATAAAGTACAAGAGGGTATAAACATATATACTCAGGCTTTAAAAGAGTATGCTGAACAAAGGATAAAAAATCCATCAGATGTTATTTTAAATTTTGCTTTCAGTATGGAAAGTCATCAAGAGATGGAAATTACTGTTGGAGCTGCTATAAAGGTACTTGAGCATATATTTGATAAATCCGAGATTACTACCCTAAACTTTTTAACTTCCAAACTAACTTCAGATATTTTAGAAGAATTTGCATTCATTCTATCTAAAGAACAAACTTTAGAAGAAATAGATTTTTCTAGTAATCCTATAGGACACGATTTAAAACCTCTATTAAAGATTTTAGAAGAAAACAGTGGATATAAAAAAATATCTATTGCAGATATTTGCCTTACAAATAAAGAAGCTACAAAACTATCAGATTTTTTAGTTAATTATAAAAAAGTAGAAACCTTGAATCTTAATGATAATCAAATTACGGATTCTACATTATTCTGTCAGCATAGCCTAGAACGAATATTTTTAGAGAGAAATGAAATAATCGAGCTTAAGAACTTGAATAATCCAAATGAATCCAATTTAAAGTGGAAAGATTATAGTGGTAATCCAATAGAAAAGGTTAGTTTGGAGTTAATAAATTCATATATTGAAAGCCGTATAACGCTTGATCTTAGAAATACTAAATTAAATAAATCTTTTATCAAATTAATTAAATTTCAAGAAAATCATGAACCACATTATGTCATATTAGATGACATATTAGATGATCAGAATGATCAATTTCATACTACGCATTTAGGTGAAATAACTGAATCTGAATTGTAGTTTAAAAACAGGGCTTTATTCATAAATGAATTTAGTGGCTACTAAAAGGTTATCGTTTTCAGAAGTGACTCGGAGTTGTCTTTGAACACACAATAAACAGAATTTTATTTCAAAAACACTTACGTAGCAACTTTGTAGCGTTTTTGTAACACTAACAATCTGTTGTTTTATCGAATTTTAAAGAATTACTGTAGCGCATTAAGGCTACAATAATGCTACAAAAATTAGATAAATTAATGACAAATTTTACTGTATTTTTTTATATTACGTAGTGCTTTTGCAGTTCACTTATACCCTATAAATAGAGTCTTATAGGATGCTATGTATTTGCTTTACACTACAATCTCTCTTTAATTTATATTTTTTAAATCTTCTCAAGCCCTTGTATTTACTTGCGTTGCAGTACACCTTCTACTAAGGTGCGTATGGTGGGGGGTCGAAGGGGGTATTCCTATTGCATTTTCAGAGGTAAAGAATCATGGTGTAATTTAAGCAAGGAGCTGAGAAACGGAATAAAGGCAAAATGGCGTATCAAATTAAGATCAATTAGTTTTTTCAAAAGCTAATTGATTAGAAAGGCCAATGAGTAAAATATTTTAATTTTCATAACTCAAATGGGTTGATTACCTCAAGAGAATGATAGATGAAATCTTTGATATTTCTGGTTACTAAAATCAGATCAAAATGTAGCGCGGTAGCCATAATCAAGCTGTCAATTGCCGGTAATGTTCGATTTGATTCGCTTTGTATTATTCCCCACTTATTAGCTACTTGTAGGTCAATAGGTAAGATACGTCCCGTAAACCATGTTGTTAGTTCCTCTTCTAACCAAGCTCGTATCTTTTTATTTTTTCTGATATCATTGATTCTACCGATGCCTTTACGTAATTCTCCTATTGTTAAAACGCTTAAGTATAAATTTTGATCTTGTACTGAATTAAACCATTTTATTACTTCTGTATTTTGTTTTAGCTTTATAAGCTCGGAAATCACATTTGTATCTATTAAATATTTCATATTAAAGCTCTATATCTCTACATAAACTTTTATCTCTTTCTAAGTTAATATCTAATCCATATAACGGAGAATTTTGCAGAAATTTTATGAAGGAGGATTTAGGAGAGATTAGGTATTTATATTGCTCTTTTGATAACATAACTGCTTTTACTTCTCCTCTAACACTAATTTCTTGAGGACCTTCTCTACAAGCTTTTTGTATTACTTCGCTAAGTTTTGCTTTAGCTTCTTGCATTTGCCATTGTTTTGCTTTCATATAGGGTAAGGATTTATAAAATTTAAGGTTAAATTTAATCTAGTTAGACTAGTTTAACATACTTTTAGGATTCAAAAAATAGAAAAATTCATAAATTAATCAAAAAAATTTAAGTTACTGATGATCCGAAAATAAATACCCTCTAAAACTTCCATAAACCCTACTTACAGACTCAAAGGCCCTATTGTATAGCCCATCCTACCTTAAGAAATAAAAACAACTAAAAAATACCTTAAAACTCGTTTTTGACATACTACTACTAACGATTACTTTATATCTTAGTTTTTAAATGAAATAAATTTAAAGCGCATAAGCCGCTCCTGAGCTATGGTAATTTATTTCTTATAGGATTTATCAAGAAAAGGATTTACCCTATCTAGGAAGTCATCTAAAGCACTAATTTAAGTGCTTTAATCTTATCTTTCTTTCTTAAATTCCCAATTTGCAAAAACCTAGATTATCCAGATAAGGTATAACCGATAGCAACAAACCCTTATATCTGCCAACCTAAGGGGAGCGCGAGGGGATAGTCCCCTCGCAAGTAAGTTTTGTGAGCAAAGCGAACTCAATAGCCTTTAGCCTTTTTCTAAATTTTTTCAAAAATTGTGAGTTATGCACAAAAGTTATCCCTTTCATCAATTTGTTTTTTAATTCTTTC
>JAHZNJ010003138.1:0-13680 GCA_027744475.1 Lepidocyrtus cf. sotoi NNG-2020 | reverse complement strand
AGTTATTAGTACTTTATTTGTACACTTTTTGTTGTTGTTTTGATGAGAACGGAGAATGCATGAGAGCGAGGGATAAAAAAGAAGTGAATTTAGTGAATACTATAAAATGGTGTGGTATAGTATGGTACGACTACGAGATTAGTTTTTTTACTCAATTGTCAATGTGGTGTGGTTAAAAATAAAATTAGTTAATGTAATTAATTAATTAAAGAAATTAATGAATGTGTCCGATAAAAACGAATCAGTACCAGACCAGCAGAAGTATAAGTTGTCGTTGTCACTGGTCAGTGATTATTATAACCTTTTCACTTTTCATTAGCAATATCCATCAGTTTCCCTTTCCCATTGTATTGGTTAAATAAAGATAATTAATAACTGTGTAACATAACAGCTGTTGTTCTCTTGTTCCATTCACACCTAACAAAAACATTCCATTGCTGGATAAATTGAAGGTAAGCTAAATTATACTTTCTGTTCAAAATCTATAATTAGGAATAGTTGCATTGACATGTTTTTCAGTGACATGAAAGTATGAAATTGATGAGTAGGTGATTGACTATGATTGTTGATTGAGTAGTAACATACGCTGACGCTGGTTGCTATAAAGTAAGTAAAAGACTGGAGTGTACATTTAACGCTTCAATTTACTTTAATTGGTTTCATCTCCAAAATCATCTAGCTACTTTTTGGCATTTGGTAATGGTAATCATTGGTGGTTTAGATAATTCTGGTATTTCCAGTACATATTGGGTTCTCGTGAGGGCCTTGTGCAATTGTGGTGGTTTTGGTTTTGTTGTGGTTGCTTGTTGGTAGACAAATATTGCAATGACATCTGTCAAAGGTCAGTATTTCCGCCAAACGACCATTCGCTCTAGTCAAATTTGAAGTTACAGTAGCATGCGTTGTTACTACTGTAACAACGCATAACTAAGCAAACACGGTGCTTGTCAGAAGAATAATATACTTTTACTTCCGTTTTTTGTTTTTATCTGAAATTATCTTGCTACTTTCATTCATTGCATCTAAAAGGGAGCTATTGTACAAGGAAAACTCATATAACTTTGACTGCGTGGCAGATTGCCAGTGAATTTTCTGTATGTATGTCTATTGTCACAAATAAATTTCGACACAAGAAAAAATAATCCCCATACCCAATACCATATTCTGGTGGCATGTTTGATAAAAAAAATTTAAAACCCTGAAAACGTTTTAATGGTTATGTTTAATCGTCTGAGCTGTTTGGAGCTGGCTGAAAACTTGAAGAGGGATGGGAATATTGGGAATTTATTGGCAAACTGTAAATTGATATTGACACATAATATAAAGAGTCATCGTATCGTTTTTGTATTCTCTTTTATATAACGTTTATTGCAATTTTTGCTGAATAATTTCCATATTATTTCTCCAAAATCGACTATTATTGTATTAATTATTGACCCTTTCTTAACTAGTTAATGGTCCAATTATTAATTTTTTCATGAAGCAGCAAAGATGACTTTTAAGTTATCAAAAATTTATAGTTGTAATAGTTGTAAGCATCTGCATTCTGCATTAAAGTTAGATGTTATATAGATTGCGATTGGCTTGGCGTGATTCTTACATTACATACCTTACACTAAAGAAATCATTAAGCTGCGTAATCAGGCAAGCTTGTCAGATGTTTGTACTGAATTTAAGGAATCAGAAAAACAAAAAAGAAAATCAGCTAAACTAACAGCAAACAAACCAGATTACCACACCTAATAATATAAAAATGGAGAGCAAATAAGAAATCATACTAAAAATCACGATATTGATATGACAGATCGATGGATTGACATGATATACAATACCGCAAGCAAAAAAGTCTCACATTACATTAGTCAACCGGGAATAACTGCTGGTGGGAAAAGTATTTCATGTTTTGGTAGCTGTAGGCGCTCGTTCTTTTGTATACTTGAATAATAGAATGTTCCTCCATTCATTTCATTTCCATTCAGCTGAAACGCTCACTTGAGTTATTCATATTTACACGAAAGAAAGTCATATTTTCTCCGATTCCAAGCAGCAGTCTGTTATTTGTTTACTATTGCTACGTACCACCATCATATCTATCGTTCGTACTTTTTTTTTGCTGAAGTGGCAGATCATAAAATATCGGTTTCAGGCACAGCATGTTCAGCTATAAAAATGAAAGGTGTATTTGATGATGTTGGAAGGTATTTAATGTGCTTGTATTTTTTAACCAATGCACGCCACACAAATAAAGAAAGAAAGTTGGTTGGTTTTTCTATTACACTGGAAAGCTAAAACTTTATGAAATAAATGTAAGCCAGCAAGTAAATTTGGACTAGATCTTTCATTCCATTTTCCCATTCTGCCTCTTCGTTATTTCTTCCCGTTAAGTACAACCGGAAATGGTTGTCTCTCGCAAGCAAGCTTGCAAAAATAATAAAATGAAGTGGTTGGTTGGGAATGGACAGAGGCGATGAACATGTCAGACACAGAGACATATACAAACAGGGAGTCATCGTCATCATCATAATCATCCCAGAAACGAAGAAGTCTTTTACTTTCTCTCTCTAATGATGTGCTGTCGTCGTCGTCGTCGTAAGAGCTTTCTCTCTTCAACCAACCGTCTCGACAAGGATAACAAGATGCTTTTACTCAAGATATAAAAAGTAAAATGAAAAGAAAGAAAGACAAAAATAATCCTTTAGTAAAGTTGAATGGAGCAAGAACTGTCGTTTCTCATTAGCATCATAAAAGTCTATAATAATAAATAATATGGCTCTGCTGACAGTCTATTTTCTTTCTATTATGCATAACCCAGCATAACCTCCCACTCCCTCCCTGTCATAAGCTGTTGTTTTGACTCTTCTCTTCTATTACTTACTGTATAGATTTCTCACGACTGTCTCTGTTGTCCTCTTTGTTATATAACATTAAACATTCTTTCCCCTTTAAAGAACAGCTTTTGCTTCACACAGAAAGAACAGAAGGGGAATATAATTGACACTTGCCTTTAGACTGGGAGAAAGAGAAAACAGAAGAAAAAAGGAGACAACTTCTGTATGCGTGTATTGTGTATGCATAGTATTATTTCTCTTTTCCTTCTGTATGCAACAAAAGTAAGCTTGTAGGTGTAGGTTGTCTGCTGTGGTATAGTTCCGGTATAATAACAGTCAGCAACCCCCATTCACTTTCCCTTCCCATTTTGTTCGAGTATAAAGTGTAGTAGAAGAGAGAAAGGAGAGCGGAAATATTAGCGAAAATGAATTTGTTCACCAGAGAAGTGGTTAAGGAAACTTAATGTAGCATTGCATCGCGGGACCTGTCAAATATTATGGATGCGACACGTTCAGAATACCTTGCTTACTTGGTGCGATCAGGTTTCATCTGTTTTTAATGCAGCACTCGTGCTATTTCCCCACTTTAAGTTTTTCAAAAGAAGTCCGTAAAACGTATTTTACTGTTGCAATATAGAAAAGAAAAAGAAGCAGAAAATGTTTCATAGAAAGAAAAGCAAAGAAAAGAGAGAGAGAGCGAGAAGTGAGGGTGAGTTTGGGTTATATACGATCAACTTTTCTTGAGCACGTTTGAACAATTTTTGTGGGGTTCAGTTGATTTCATGAGTTAAGAGGAAATTTTTGGGGAAGGTAGTTCTGGATATAGGATGGCTATATAAGGAAAAGGGCCTTGTCAAACTTTGTCATTTTTTCGTGAAAGATTCTTCCACATTTTCTTTTATTTTTCAGCGTGCATTGCATAGACAAGTGTATTAACGTCTTCTTCGTTTTCTTTGTCAGTATAATTTGCCACGCTCGAAATAAAAGTCCTTCAGTACAATTTTTTACAAAATAGCAAAAAACTCAAGCTAGTTAGGCAGTAGTGATAGCAGGAAAGGAGTGGGACAAAGCGCGAACAATGTTTAATATTATGACAACGGGAACGAAGATATTCTTCTGTAGTAATATTGTTCTTAGTTCTTTTTGTGTAGAGTTATGTTGCTGGCTGGTCTTCCAGGCCAAGGAAGAAATCAACCATTCAGACAATGTTGTATTATTGACTACTTTATGTTTATTCGTGTGTACCTAGAAGTTTTGAACCCTTCTTTACTACTGAATGATCCGTTTTTTCGTGTTTAACGTTCTCTTCTCCAAACGCATACGACTTTCTAAGCAAAAAGTGATTTTCCTGCGCTTCTGGTCTCCTCTCTTCCTTCTTTTTCCGTATTTGCTACAAAAAACGGCAACTGGGCTGCTTGAGAAGGTGCAAGGTTTAGTTTGTGGAGGTGGATTTTATTATGGAGAACGTAATGGATGGAGGAGATGGTATAGTGAGTGGATGGTGGTTGGATGTGATATTTGTTCTGTACAGGAGAAAAGATAGATTTAGACTCGGAAAAGTTCGGGAATATTCTTTCCAGTCTCACAGTCAGTCTCCTCTCTACTACCATTCTTTTTCTTAAGGAGGGAGATATCCATACCTACCAACCAAACCAACCACCACTTCTCTTCTCTGCTTGCTTGTTTTCCCACTGATACCGAACTGATGTTTCTTTCTAGTAATTGGTATCCTTTTTTGGCTCTAATATGATCGTAAAAGAAGAAGCAGCGGCAGCTTGAGCTCTCGTGCTACAAATACATGTATAGTTGCTTCCGGAATGATTAGTATATTATGTATGTGACTGACTCTCTTTTCCGTCCTCTCTCCTTGTTTCTCTCTTCTGGAAGGAATAAGGAAAGACCAGCATCAGCAGCAGCCGACGAGAAGAAATAATAGAAAATAGAAAAGTTTTTTGGCTTGGCTCGTTCTGTGTTCTTTTAGTACTTGAAGAAGAGAGAATACTTCAGTTTGTGTCCAGCTTTACTGGAAAGGAGATGATAGCCGTTGAACAACCTTCATTTACAACTATCCTCTTCTGTTACTTTTACTTCCCCTATCCTCATCACCCTCTTCATGTCATCAGCACTTTGGTTTGGTTGTTTCGTTTGTGAGATTTATCGCATGTGAGGAGCTTCAACTTGGAGGAGAAGTAGTAGTAATAAGAAAAAATCCACTATATTGTCCGTATAGTGTATGATTTGAACGAGTAGAAAAGAAACAACAGAAGCGTGTAGAAGGCTTTAGAAATCAAATTTGGAAAATTTCTTTACAAAAGTTTCTTGTTGAGTTGAGAGCAAAAAGAAGAAGAGAATGAGTTTTCTTTTCTCGTCTCTTCTCAGGTATTCTTATTTAAGAAGAGAAAGAAAGTAGATTTCAATAATACATTTCTTTTCAAGAGTTAAATTAGTGAAAGTTCATTTGATTCGGAGCCAACGAGGGAGTAGAGAAAAAGAAAAAAGAAAAATTCTAAATAAAATGTGTTTCTCCTCACGAGTACGTAGGTACATCTGCAGTGAGTGGAGTGTTTGCAACAGTCTTATCATAAAATATTAATGGTGGACAGTGTGCAGCAGTAGTGAGCGAGTATTCAGCATTCCTGAAAAGGGATCGTGGTCTGTGGTGGTTGTGGAGAAGCCAAAAGAAATATTGAATGTTGAAACGGTTTTGTATGTAGTTGTGGTACTCGTGTTTTTCTTTTCCTACAGAAAGTGTTATTTACGAATGGTTGTCTAAACCTGGAGCAAAACACATGAGAAAAGTTGGTCTACTACAAATCTTGAATTTTAAAACGGGATAGTGGTGGACGGTACAAATTTATAGTACAATGGTGGGACGAATTCTGCATTTTTCTGTGAGTTCTTTTCAGTCTATTTTGAATAGTGTAAGCACTAAAATTACTTGGCTTGCGTAGTAGAAAATGTATCGAAGAATGAGCAAAGAATTAATTATTTGACAGAAAGGCTTTAAATGACATACTGTTCATGGTCATTATTGGGTCGTCGGGTCACTTGTGTATGTGACATTAAAAGGCATAAATTATGCGATGGCAAACAAGTTGGTAAAGCAAATACAGTTTGTATTGAACTAGACATTTTTCCAGCAGCAGCGCAGTGATTGATAAATATTAGATATAATGTTTTAAAAACATATACCTAGATTAAATACTTACATTAATAAATTTTATTAGTTTTTGCTTTGTTTCTGGTTTTAGTCCGTTTCATCATCAAATTGAATGCTTTGGAAGAAATAATTCAAAGCAAACAAATCAATGGTATAACCCAATAATTATAAATAAACTTGAAATGCCGTCTGTTTATCTGGAGATAAGATTAGGATTAAACTAAGGACAAATTTATGAATATCTGGAATTCCAAGGCTAATCTGTTTGATTTTGTATTTAATCCAATGAAAATGAAAGACGTTTTTATTATGAGGAATGCGCGAATCATACGATTGTAAACGAGCCAAATACTTCTCCTGGCTCAGCTATGTAACTGGTTCAGTTAGTTATACCGCATCGGTGCATTGCGTTGAGTAAGGATTGACCTTATGGGTTAATTCTGTAAATTTTTATTTATCAAAGTATTTACTTGTGTATGGGGGAAGGAAAACATATTTTTTGGGTTTAAGATAATAAATGTTAGACTTTATTTAATGATCCACAAAAATCTTTTTATGACTAATGCTTTTCTGTTTCCCATAAAATCCCAAACCACTAATGATCGAGTCGTGAAGTAACTATCTTGAAAAACTTTTTCTTTCCAACAAATTCCATTAAAGATCTTTTTTTTATGTATTTGTGTATCTATCTACCTATTCATGTTTTGGAATATTTTTAAAACATTTTTCGCTACATGGAAAGTATCTGCACCACCGCACGTAATAAAAAAGCTTTTCCGTTACTGCTGTTGATGTTATGTTGTTACCTTTCTTTCCATTTAAAAAAATCTTACTGAGAACTGATTCCATTCTCTTTCACACACTATGTTTGTGAGTAGGAGTAAGGCTTTGTGTACACACAAGCACACATGCTTATATTTTTAAGATAAATAGGCATGTTCATTCTTCTTGGAGTCTCGCAGTCTATCTTATTGTGCTTCCAATAATGGAATGGGGTGTGATATTCTGGAATGTGTTTTTTTTCATTCGTTCATCACTTTCTTTTTTTGAAAAAGGAAGAAAAAATGTAATTTGTTTCGTGGGTTGTCAGGCTTCGTAGCTAGAGCTCTTTTTAGAAGGAGAGAGTGAAGAAGAGGTTTATTCTTATTCACTTGCAAACTTCTTCCTATTTCGCTATTATGTTTGCTTGTTCTTGTTATGATTGTACAATTGATTCAAAAACGAATATGGAGTAGTAGTGGAGTTAGATGGAAGATGGAAAGTACAGCTTTCGTATATCAGTCACAGTCATGATCTCTGTCGACGATGATGGTATCGACGAAAAGACTCAAGTCTTTAAAAACATTCTAAGACTTCTTGTTATTATTATTTTTTCCTTTCTATAATAAGAATATGCTAGTACGTTATTATTTTTATGTTTATGTTGTATTTACCAACTGTTTTTCCCAAAAGAGAATGGTGTTCCGGTACTAGTGTCGCTGTCATATAATATTTTAAGCTTTAAAAAATGATATTGTGCCAGCGGAGCAACAGAAAAAGCACTTCACTGCTAAAATTAGTACATGCACATTTTTTTCTTCCTTTTTCAGCCAAAGCCCAACTTTCGTACAACGGCAATATTTATTGCTGTTGATGTTCTCGCTCGCATTCCATTCGGCTTATGATGTGCACGAAGGAGTAAAGAGAGCATCTGTCTTTGTTATTCATTTTCTTGGCAAAAGAAATGTCGTGAAAGGGTATGTGTAACGGAGTATTTGTCAGCTAAGTACTGGAATTTCCAACTAATCATCCTGCTTAGCTTTATTGCTTAATGTGTTTTGAATGTTTGAAATCTGTGTTGTACGGCTTAGAATTAGAATATTATATTGAAACTGAAATGGAAACGGAAATAAGTAAGCGGAAAGGAAAGAATAAAAGCATATTATTATGTTTCTCTTATTTGTACTTTTGCATCGTTTCTGATATTATGTAATTCATTTTGAAGCTCTTCTTGTGGAAAATTTGAGCCTTTTCTTTTTAACAACGCAACTCATTGTTATCTGCATCTGCCAGATTCTCGTTCTCTCCTTATCAATTTTGTACATAGTTTTCCAAATGGCATTCGTTTTGAAAAGAAGAAAACAGTCGACAGTCCGAAAATCAATTGATGAAGTATTTGTGAAAGTTTAGATAAATTACTTTAAGCTTCTTTTTCTTCTTCAAACCTTCTTTCGCCCAAATTACTCCCAACGAATGAATGGTGTTGTTGCTGGAACAAAACGGGAGGGAAGATAGTAGTAGAAAATGTAATCCTGTCTTTTCACCGGAAAAGGAGTTAACAACAATGAAGTGAAGACATTCAAGTACAACATGTAGTTATAGTTGTCAGTTCATCCCACTCGTCTCATTCATTTCCTTTTTTGCATGTCATATAGATTTGCTCGTACATTTTTCAACCGTTAAACTCTCCTCTCCACTCGTACTAGTATTAGCTCAGCTGTCTGGAAATTTGTGATTATTATACAAAATAGAGAGCTGTGTGAGAGAAGCAGCAGAGAATGGAATCGTAGGGAAGGAATATTGGACTTTTATTGGCATTTATTCGCAATTTATGGCAGCATGTCTTCCCCATTTAATGCTCATAATAATATATACTCTTGCATTGCATTCTCCATATGTGGGACTAAAAGAAGAAAGAGAAAACTGCCACGAGTTGCTGCTTACATTGGTTTATATATTCGATTTTAGGTTGGTTTTAAATCTCAGCTTAATACATAATAAATGCTTATGGATATGAAGGAGGAGGTGATATTTTGTATTCATGTATACGTCTTCGATCTACTTAACTTGGAAATCTCTGTAGTTGATGTGTTGTTAGAAGTCTACTTTGTCTGCTAATGTAAAAGCGTATGCATCTTTTCGTTATGTAGTAGTCTGAAAACATTTTTGCTTGCTTTCTTCTTCCCTCCTGCTCCCGTATAGACTTTCGCATCCATCTATCTATTCTATTCTATGGCGTCACAGGAAACATTCAGTGGAAGAAATATTTCAATTAAAATCATATGCCTTCGCAAAAACCCAGGCACCGACATTTACTTTTTTCGTAATTTCCGTGTTTTAGCTGCTGAAGCTGAAACAGAATCCAGAATTAGTGTGGAATGCTGCATTTCCTCTTTCTCCTTTCTCCTTAAGCTGCGCTTTTATAAAGGAACAGAGAAAGTAAATCTAAAGAGCATTCAATCGGACTCTTAGTTAGTCTACTTTTTCTTCGACTATTGTAATCTCTTTTATTCGTAAAAATATATTATATCCAATTTAGCCGATCGTAAAAATAGAATTTATTACTTAATAGAAATCTGTATTCTGCATTCAGGTCACGTATAAAATGGAACATATAACGAGAATTAGAATGTAAGATTTTTTATATGCTATCTCTAACTAACTACTATAAGAAAGTTTTAACACTAGTGATGTGATTGACATTGACAAAACATATAAGGGTGCATGGAAAAGATAAATGAACATAAATGTAGTTGGAAAGGATTATTTTATGGAATGAATAAACAAGGTGAAAATGTTAGGATTTAATTCGCAGAAGGGAGGGCTAAATCCTTAACTAGGACTAATATAAGAATAGAAAACAGAATACGTATTTTATTGAATTACATGAGAGAAATAAGGAGATAGAGGAACACATTAGTGAAGACTGAAGAGATGATATTTGTATATATACATAAGAATACGGTTATTTCATGGTAGAGTGCTTTCTTTCTTTCTCCTTCTTCTAACTTCTATAACGTGAAAAATATTTCTAGAGAAAGGACATATTATGCTGTTCTTTTTCCATTTCATTACGGATTGCTGCCAACAATGCAGGGATAGAAAGAAGCATGTAAGATGCCATCGAAGTTATGTCATTGTGACAGAAGAGGAACGAGGACGATGAGCATAGATTGCTACAATATTTGAGATTTCTCCGTAACTGTGTTTTCATTGTCCATCGTTTTCAATTACAATCCTTGCTGTAGAGGTATTGAAATGAATCACCGGCGATTTCTTCTCGACAGACAGACGTACACGGATTACTTGAATGGCAATATGTATTGCATTTCTGACCAAACTAATTTATATTAAAAGATGAGAACGGAAACGGAAAGATATTAAATTGCTCTGTGTTTCTTGAATGCTGCAATACGGGACAAGCGGACAGCTAAGTTTCTTTTTTGTATTATTAAAATACTACCATGAAGAAAAAGAAGAGAATGAAGTACGCCGAAATGGCTGTGCCTTTTAATGTATTGAAAACTTGAGACAAAAATGTTTACAGGCTTCACGAACAAGGATTGTCGATTATACTCAACTTATTATTCAAGATTTTTAAAGTAGCTGTAAGCAATTGCGATAACATTACGTAACAAAGTTTTCCATGAGTGCTTATGCGCCTTGCATTTGAAATTAGATGAGTAGATATCTCTTTCATTTCGTGTAGTAGTACGAAAGTCTTTAATTAGCTTCCAGGAGCATTTTAAAACACGTTATTGGCGTAAATCATTGAATGTATTATGCATGCATAATATTTATTGTCCCTTTAACGATTATGTCCCAGTCACTAGTCACAGTACATAAAGAGCAAGCAACTTAATTTTTTTGCTTTTGAAGACGTACACTACTTGTATTTTGTTAGTGTTACACTTTTTCTATACAGTCGTAGGCATTTGTGTAGTTTCTGTTATAGGAGTCGTTAAGAGCAAAAAAGTTTATGTCTATTATGAGTTTTCTATTCATTATTACTTGTTCCGTGCTGAGTGTATTACGTTCTGTGCGGTCTGTTTAGTCTTCATTCTGAATGGATAGTGAGCTTACTAGTAACGTTGTTTGTATTGTAATGGGATAGAATGAAAGACAAAATAGTTTTGTTTGTTCGTAGCTCGTAATAGGAAGTTTTTAGGTCTTCCTCATAGTTCCAGAAGAGACAATAGAAATTGAATCTCACTCTCTTCTCCATATTCCATTAAAGTTTGTACGTTGTACGTAGATGAGCATTTCCGCTTGTTTATTTGGTTTGGGGCCGCCGGTGGTGCTCTTCTGTCTTGCTTTCCGTAGGACTTTATTTGGCGATCGTTTTATTCTTGTTCGTGTATCATTTGTGCAGTGCTCAGATTGGATTTTTTGGGGGATTTTCACCAGGTTCCACACTTGTACATTTTGGCAATAATATTGCGTGCTTCTTACAAATTACATTCTTCTGTGGGTTGCTGTTGTAAATAGATTTTATATTTTTCTCAAAACATCAGCAGCACGGCAGCATGTACACATACAGGAGCAGTTGTTGTATTTGGTAAGTGATTTTAGCCTTCTAGTCTTCCTGCAATGCGATCATTTAATTGCTTTGTATTCTAGTCTCGTCGTCGTTAGTCATTTTTTACGTAAGTTGAACGTAAATGTCGTGGCTATTGTGCGCTACGCTACGCTTTCAGTATGCTAAAAATAATAGCGCGTGATGCGTCGTAGTTTCATTCTAGAATTGTAAAATGTGTTTTTCTATTAAAAAAGGAGGAAAAACTACTTCCTTGTCAGGTAATTGAAAAAAACTTGCACATAGAATTAAGTAGGTAATTTGCCTTTCCTGTTTTGGCCCTTTCCCAATGGAATTTTAGCATAATTTTAAAATTGCATATTATATAAAAACTTTTTACTATTCCGGTAATGGTTCTCCAAAGGTTAAAGAAGGGTTTGAGCTGAGCATTTTTTTTATAGATTTTCAACTTCACTCCACTTACTCCAGATGTTTGTATGTTTTCTGCTGTAACAGTCGCATATGCATTGTCTGTTCATCTTAATTTAATTGGAGTTTTGTATGGGAAACAAATGGACGTAATTATATTTTACTTGTCAGTAGTGCAACTTGACTAACTGAAGGTTCCAATTATATCTGTCGGTCGCTGTATGTGCAGATCGTTTAAACAGTAACAGACCGACCAAATGTTTAACGAATTGTATTGGCGCACCATACAATTTTTGATTTGGTCGGTCGTAGTAATTCATGTGAAATGTTGATCACCAGCAAAATACTCTTGATGATTCAGTTAAGCAAGCGAGGAACTCTTCTTTTTGCTCAATAAATCTTGATACGAAATGGGAAATGATTTGTAACATGTTCATTTTATTGCGGGAAGATAAATTGAGGAGATGAAATGAAAGCTTTTGTTTGAGTTCGGAAGAATAGCTGAGTGTGAGTGGAAAAGCAGGAGTGGTGGTAGTGGTAGCGGGTCATCAACTCCCCACTTCACTCAATCACCCCAAAAGAATCCCTCCTCCCAACAAGTCCATCTATATCAAAGTTTTGCAGCAGAGTTAAACTAAATGAAATGAATCATGCATGATCAAGAAAGATTCATTCTGGCCCAACCCCAGTCTTGTAGGCATGCAACAATGCACTGTAAAAACTAAAACCGGGGAGGAAGTTACAAAAATTCAAATTCAACGTCTATTTCCTCTTTGGTTGATGGCGGTGTGGTGGTGGTGGGAGTAGAAAGAGAGATATCTTCTCTGAAAATCCAGTTCAACGTGTTTGTCTGCGGTGATTGGGCTCGAGCTAATACTACTGAGAACTGGGAGCAAGTTAAGCGAACATTTCCCCCTTTCTATTCTCTTTTATATTTCAGACTCAAATTGGCTGAGTAGATAATTAGTTTAATGAGCTTTTACTTCAGTGTAAGTAATGAATGTAGATTAAAGAATACTTTCATGGGTTTTTGACTTAAAGCGAGTGGAAGGGCATGTATTAATTCAGGGTAGTTATAAGTAGGGTAGGTGGATTGCTTTTATGAATGTTTAACAGTTTATTACTTCATATAGAGGGTTAGACAATGTAAAAGTAGGTATTATACGTATATACAACATATATATGTATGGAATGTAACTGGCTCACGTTACATTCCCCACTTCATTTTCTTTGCTTCTATTGTGTAGGCAACATAGGGATGAAAAGCGAAGAATGGTTGAGCAGAGTTCAATTGGAGAAAGTGGAAAGATTTATAGGAAAAGTGAAAGGAAGCTTTTTGTTTTAAAAGTGGCTTAAATGGTGTGTAGGTATGCATGTAACATTGTTTCTTCTCTCCCACGAGCTATACCGTTTTTTTGCAAATATGTAGATGTGTAGTTATCACTTGGCATACATAATTAGCGTTGCTGGCGCACGACCAAAGAACCCATTATAATGTAGTCATATAATGCGGTTTTATTGTAGCCACATTGTAGGAAATTTCCAAAAACCATTTTCTCCATCTAACATTTTCGATGTTACTACCTTCCGATTGATCTAATGAAATGGCGAAGAAGTTTCTTGTTCTTGTACCTCGAGTGATTTCTAGATAAGTGGTACAATTTACTTCGAGCCCGGTGGTGCGGTGATGATGATGGTAGTAAATACAAAAGCTGTACATGCATATTACGGTGGTGTATTCTCACTCACTTCACTTCACTGGACTCACATTTTCTACTCTCTCGCAATTCCTTTTCTTCAGTTCTCCATCACTCATTTATCCAATGATGTTTACGTGGCCATCCTTAAAGCCGAGAGAGAAAGCCGCTAGCAAAAGGATTAAAAATAAGGTTCGGTTGTGTATGGCTTGGGGAAAACACAGATGGATTGCTTTACGTTCATTACTCCGCAGCGTATTGTATTATTACACTTCTTTTTTGTGAATATGA
>JAHZNJ010003137.1:0-10765 GCA_027744475.1 Lepidocyrtus cf. sotoi NNG-2020 | reverse complement strand
AGTACCTAAAACATCATCGTGAGAGTATGAGAGTATCCCAAAAACAGCCAAGAGCTACAGCAAATCTTCTGTCATCATCATCATCATCATCACCTCCACCACACAAAATCTATTGAATACATACATAAAAGTTTTTCATAGATCTTATAAGAGCCTCATATAAAAATTTTCTATAACAATAGAAGCTCATATGATGTGTATACATATGCTCCAATACCGGCATCAGAAAAGCATGCAGTGCACATGTAATTCAGAATGAATGGGGGACTACCACAAGATCCCTCTGTGGAATTCACTCTCACGCAAATCAGTTCAGACAAGGGGGAGGAACTGGGATGAGAATTTTCATATTATACTTTTATACTCTTTTCGGCTCTCGCAGATTTTAACATGTGGGGGTCTCGCATCTTTGCTCTTCTCTTTCTCGATGAAATAGCATGTGCAGGATATCGGTTTTCTTCTCTCACGAAAAGATGCCTATGTCTGATCCGAGCTTCGCTTCTCTCTGTCCTTTTTGACTTGAGTGCTTGTACGGAGTGCAACGCTCGTCTCGCCTCTGCCTGTTATAAAAAAATATTTTTTACTCTTGTACAAAAATATCGTACAAGCTGTATTAAAATAGGAAGCAACGTGAAAAGATCATCATCACTGCGAAATCATCCTTGATCAATAAATAAGCCGGTCTAATAATTGATCATCTCACATAATAATCATCAACATCAACATCGTCATCAAAATAATAACAAAAAATCATTAAGCTTTTAACAGCTTGTCACAGTTTTCACCTTAACGGGCAAACAGCAACATCAACAAAGTGTGAAGTGACTTTAGTGAAATTTGTTGAATCAAGTGCACATTTTTCATACACGAGATTCCGCACAAAACAGAAAAGACAAACTCCCGGAACAAATTCTTTTTTATTGCAAAATTCTGAAATAAAAAAAGCATTTGCTGATTCTGAAGAACTGTGTTGACATCAGGTGCATTTTTGACAGTGCATATAAACAGCTGTAGTTAATTAATAACCGCGCCCGCCATCAAACTGCAACATTCACACCTGGCAATTAAAATAAAAGCCGGTTTGCAAAAATAAGTGCACTAAATTTTGGCAAAAGATTTTCTACGCCAAAAAATTTCCGAAGCCGACGACGACGACGTCTTCAAATGCAATAAGAATATTACGTTCCATTTTGAAAATCTTCAGGAAATGGGAAGCGCATTGGTTTCGTCGCCTTTAATTGTTCAACCGCAGCAGACAGACGACCTATCATTAATTCAGTCATTAAGTAGTGCCCTGAATCAGAGAAACAAGGTGAGTGCAGTTTTCTTCAAGATTTTTTTCGCAAAATTTCTCCAGTAGTGATTATCATCTTGTCCAGATGCTGAGTTTTGGACTTACGCGAGTCACTCGAAGAATATCAACATATTGGCATGATTTCATGAAGGACATTGAATAAGTTAAGTTTATTATTCAGAGGGTTAGGCAATCTACTTATCGCTAAATTCACACAGGATGCGTAGAAAAGAAAATACACATAGTTTTGTGCTATAAAGTGGCATCAACATAAAAGAAATCAAGTTTTTAAGTAGCAAGAAAGAGAATATGATCGAGAGCAAAAATGAAATATTGATGAGGAGGCTTGATAACATAAAAATGAGACCCTTTTTTATTCTTTGTTGGTTGTTCGCTCGGTTATTATTACGATTCTCTTTTTCGAGAATTTGGGTGCATTTTTGTGCATATTGTCAATTGTTAGTGGTGGTAGTTAGTGGTGATGCAGGGCAGGGAAAAAGTGAGCAATATTGTAAAAAAACCAATCACGATGATCACATCAAATCACAAAACAAATATTTTTATCGCTTAACAAGAAGTGCGCAAGGGAGAGAGAGGATAGGCAGGCAGTAATAATAAGTGCACATACGGTACTTTTTTCTCTCTTCGTCGCGTTCCTTCATTGTTCAAAATTTTCATGTTCAATCAATAACGATATTATTGGGTTTATTGGTGACTTCGCTCAAGTATATACGTCATCAGAGCCGAGCTTTCTGTGTCGTTTTTAGCAAAAAGGAGGAGGCAATTCAAATATAAAAAATATGTATAATAATAATAATAAATGATAAAGTGAAGGGACCATATTGTTTGGTTGAAGCAGTGGTTAGGATTTTTGATTGTCGATAATATTAAAGTAGTATATTGGTAGTACTGCTGGTGGTATGGTGGTAGTAAGTAAGCCGGTTTCCTTCGCTCGACATGTGTCTCATGTTCTTCTGTCTCTTCTCTCGCTCGCTCTTCTATTGAGTGTGTGAGCTTTTTAAATACATAAAATATCAACCTTGTTCTTTTTTATTATGTTGCTCCGTCTTCGTTCTTCTTTATAACTTTACGGATCTCCTTTTTCCCTTTAACCATTTTTATACTGCTGCTGTTGCTGCAACCGTATAATGAGAATGCACTCCATTGCATTAACAAGTAATACAACAGACGGAAAGAGATGCAGTCGAGCTAGTAGCTTTGTTGAAGTAAAAATAATGCAGTCTTCTTTCGCTCTTTTTCGTCATTCTCTCAGTCAAAAAATCTCTGCTTTTTCATTTCTCTCTTTTTCTTTTTGATATAGTTAGTCTACTAATGCATGCATCATTCTTCTCACTCACATTGATGATGAGGATTAGATTGAGAAAATTTTATTCTAAGGAAGAGATGAAGAAGAAGGGAGGGAATGAGCTTTGATCATATTTTTTATGCAGCAGTTTTTCTACCACCACCACCCTTGCTCCCCCTCTAAGTCAGTGCTTTTCGAATTTTTTATATAGTAAATAGCAATAAGTTAAAGATTATTCTCATATATAGAGAAAAAAGGATTCCTTTAGAACATTTTGCTGCTGCTGCTGCATGAATGGTTTTTATATGTGTGGGTTGCCTACATAACTTGATCTGTCTGTTTTTTTCTACTATAATATGCTTTTGTGTGTGTAGCCGGTATATACATAACACCATCATCATGAGCAGAAAAGAGGAGTTAGCTTTAAAGAGAGAGAACTTACTTTGCAATTTTTTATCGAAAGGAATGCTTTGCGTATGCAGAAAAATTAGATTTGCGTTGGTTTATGCCGGCTTTTACTCGTTGAAGGGAGTACCTAATAAATAAATGCTGTATTTTTCCTACCATATGGTGACCTTTTTCTTCCTTTTGACCTAAAGATTTTCACTCGGAAGACAGGTCTCCAGATGGGTTCATATGTTCCCTTGATGAAGGGCTCAAATAAATTGCAAAGTGGCTCATAGAATTGCTAGGAAATTGACTTAAAGTTTGAATTCATTAGAAAAAATAAAAAAATACTTCAGTAGAATGTAATTTTTGGAGGAGGAAAAAGTTTCTTCTTCTTCCTCTTCACCAAATCCCCGTTAGCATCATCTCATCAATTCTTGTATCATTCTCATTCTTTTAGTAACGTAGCATATAGTCTAGCAGAATCCTTGCACTATTAGATTTTTTTGTGCGTGTAGGTATATTTTTGTGTGTGTCCGTCAAGTATGCTTCGTAAAACAATAACTGTTTTTCACGTGAACAACAGATGGGAAGCTAAAATAGCACAGACAGTTTTGTAATTCGGCAGTAAATCCGGTAAAAAAATCAAAGAATGGGAATAAGTTTAGCTTAGATAAAAATTTTCAAAGAAAATGAATGAATGAGCGAAGAATTCGACGGAGAGAGAATGGGGGTATGTTCTTTATTTTCTTAGAAAGTAAGGTTATATATTCGATTCATTCTTTCTTGTTTTGCCATACGGCACACAGATTTTTAGACGAATAAACAGACACAGACGTAATTAAAATCGAACTTTTATTAGTTTTCAATTGAATTACGAAAGTCAGTCAATAATGAAGAAAAGAATTGAAGTGAACTTGAGCACAAATTGGTGTTAAATTTACTTGCAAAAGTTACCATATTGAATGTTTATAGAAGCATAATAATGAAATGACGAAATGAATAATAAATCGTAATGATGAAATTCCGAGTTAAACTCAACTTTGTGTCCTCTTTTGTAATTTGTTATTGGAGTTTATTTTAATGTCTTCTGGTGTAATTTAAATTGGAATGATGATGAAGGCAATAATAGAGGAATATTATTGGTCTTATGATGAAATTGTAACGTGAGCTTGCGATGAGTTAAATCCTGGTTGCAATGCGTGCATGTGCTAATTTTTTCATGGCCTTGTATTATTATTATTATGAGAGTAGAAAACTGCCTTCTATTTAATTTCGGCAAACTTTTTATGCATTCTATTATGTCTGTCTCTGTGTGTGTTTGTTGTGTGCCACTTTGTTGATGAATGAGAAATAGCAAAGGCTCTGTAACATAACATAATATTTAACTATCTTCTCTGGTGGAGGAGAATGCCTGCCAAGCTATCATCACGATGATCGTCAGGGATTGAAATGTGTGAATTGAAAGGGATATTTTAATTTTAATAAGGTTTAGTCAGTAACAAACCATCGTCACTGTCATTTTGTTTGATGATGATAATGATGAATCTGATGGTTCGCTGCTTTCACAAAATTTTAAAATGTAATATTATAAAGAGTCTTGAGCTGAGCTGCGTAGAAGCAGAGTGATTGTATGAGAGGTAGTAGAGGATGATGCTGATGATGACGCTGAAAATAATAGCGAATTTGGTGAATGGAGAATAATAATAGAGCTCTCTCGCAGTGCTTCCTCCTCGTATTTGTGAAAGTTTGACTAGACAGCAACCTATATTTGAGCGACCATATGGAGCAGTTTTCTCAGCAAATTTAATCGACGTTTCGTCCTTGTCACGTATGAAATGCATTAATGCAGTGATGGAGGAAATTAGAGAAGAAAAAGGATTTTGTTTAGATGGAATGTGTGGGAAGAAAGGTGGTGGAGGATAATATGATGATAGGTTTACTTTAGCTTTATTACTGCCACTGCTGTTACGTCTTTCTTTGTATACAATTTGTACGAAGAATTCCCTTGTTTTTGTTATTCATCTTCCTACGCCTTCCGTTTGCTCTATTTATTTTGATATTGTGCTTGTTATTTTGCAAGAGAATTTTTCCTGGAAGTAGCTTTGGCTCTTGTCCTTGCTTGTGCAGAATTACTTTGAGGAAGAGCAAAAAGTAAAGTGGATCTTGGAACTTTTGGTTCCATATGGCATAAATAACATGTCTCCAGCTCCGAGAAAAGCAACAGCAGCGGCTTTCTCTCAATGCCAGGATTAGGATTTAGTTTCCGGGCATATGGAGGAAGCAGTTATATGTGTTTGGGACGTGTGCGGTATGGAGGTGGTTGTTGAGAGATGAGCTGATGTGAGGAAAACTGAGGTAGTGATTTGGGGTGTTGTAAGATTTGTATATGACGCCTGGTTGAATGCGTCCTTCTGAAAGAAGAAGCTTAAGTTCATCATCCTTGAAAATATTTGTCGATTTAGGAAATTTGCATTTTGCTTGCTTTTGTGTGATAAAGATAAAAAGGGCGAGATGAATTATTATAAAAATTTCAAGTCACCGTGAATTTTTTTTGTTAAAAGTGGCATGTCAATTCACAGCATAAAAATTGGGAGGATATGCAGATTTGTGTGTGGTCGTGTGGGGAGAATCCGAAGGACTAAAAGAGTCTGTGAAGGCAACATTCAAAAGCATTTAGCAATGCGCAGGAAATGATTTCAATTGTGTAAATTAGAATAATTGAAATTATTTTACAAATATTTCGCAGGTATTTATTTATTCCTAAAATGCGTTTCTGTTGAAAGCTGACTGAGAAGTGAGAATAATAAACATCTACGTTACCATCCATCATCAACAGCATGGCAAAGCGATAATTTCTAGTTTTTTAAGGAAAGGACAAAAATCTGTGCTAATAAGAGCCAGGAAATAAATTAATGCATGCAAATAAATAAAATTACCCCGGACAGGCAAGCATAGTTACTTGTTACATTTTGTTAAAAATGCATTCCGTGGAATAAACTCCTGATTTGATTAAGCAATTTGTCACAGACAGACTCTATCAACTAGTCGTATTTATCAAGTCGGAGTCTGTCACTTTCCTCTTAGTTTTTTTTATTGTGAATTGACAGACTGGATTTAGAGAAAAATGTTTTGCTCATGGGAAAATTTTTATTATGTATTTGTTTACAGCAAACAAGCAGTAAGCCAAATATTTTACGCAGCTTATTATAATGTATCAGTCATAGTGAATGCAATAATCACCCGTGTAATATAGTTTTTATTATCATCTTATCAAATCAACCGGTATTTTTTGCACACGCACAAAACAGCAACAACACTTCCAGTACTTCCACGAATGTGTATTTTTAATGAGTAATTTCGTCTCTGCGTGCATAACAAGAATAATACTGCATATACCGTACGTACCATTTTAGGTGAAGATCTCAAAACTTATCTGTTTTTTATCTCCACCAATTTTTTTTTTGGCTGATACAAGGATTATTTGTTGACGCCATGAGCGCAAATATTAGTTTTTTAAAAATATTCTCTCACTCTCAGGTTTTTTCACATAGCGACAAGAAGAGTGTGCTGTATTGAAGAAAGATGAATTCATAAGCATATTTTTCAATGCAATTTTTCCTGGTTTTTAGGTAGGTAGTAGGTAAATGCGTCTGATATTGATTGCAAATCAAACTCAGACTTTGGATCTGTTGCGGCTTTCTGTGGACAGCAACAAGGTTTAATTTTCCATAACTTAAATATATTTAATATAAGTAATATTCTCTCTTTCTCTCTACTCTGCTGGATGCCATTCAAATACAGACAGACCTTATCATAGCTAATAAAAAAGTGGCTGAAAACCTTGTGTTTATCATCATCATCTACCCTCTTCATCGTATATAGTTATAATATAATAATATAATCTTGATGAAGAGCACAATAATATGAGAAGTGACATGAGTGTCGGCTGGTAGTGGTGATGTATATTTGTATAATTGGCACTAATAAAGAAATAGCGTTGAGATGAGATGTGCTGTGGTTCAATTAAACTAGGTTGATAGAAATGGATGATGACGATAATAACAATTTATCAATTATCATTTCTCTGCCTGCCCACCTCGAATTTAAAGAGGGAAAAATATCACTTTTTTTTGGTTCGTGACAATTTTTGCATACATTGTATCGTTATAATCCTTGGTGTCAATGATAAATCTGGAGTGCAAAAGCAAAATGAGAGGAAAAACTGATATCAGGACAGGGACGAATAGAGAGAGTGGTGTGGTGGTATATAAAACTCAAAGTTTGGAAAGGTTACCGATTTTTTCTCTGAGAGCGACCTGTGTGTCGTCTCATTGCATTTTTTGTCAAGAAATAGCTTCCTTGACAAGAAATGTGAGTTAGGTTATGTGATAGCTCACTTGGCAAATAAGCAATTAATTCTGTAAGTTGCTTTGCTTTATCGTCATATTTTCAAGTTTATATCATGCGTTTTCAGTTGATATAAGTTCATAGTGAGAGAGCGAGAAAAATAACCACGGACTGAAGACGTTGTTGGTGGGAGGCTAAAAGTTCAGACCTAATTTACAATTTTTCTTTGGTTTAATGAGGAGAGATATGTAGAAGGAGAGGGAGTCAAGTCGGGACCTATTGAATGCTCAATTGATGCTATTTTATGGCTTCTTCGTATTTTTTCTGAGTTTGGTTTTCGTCTAAGTTTTAGTTAAGTAAGTTCACCTTGGCTTTTACTGACTTCTCTTTCGAGAAAGGAGAAAAAGAAATAGGATAGGGCATAATAATAATATAGTTGCCTAGTTGGTCGGCATTTAAAAAAATATGAAGCTTTTTCTCTTCTGACTCTCATCATATCATAATATCATATTATCGTGTACAGAAAAGAAAGGAAATCTCTCCTCGAAAGCTTATCTTTACGATGTGGGTTATGATATGATATGGTTGTTGGGTACACACGATAGCTGTGTGATAGGAAATGTAATGATGATGTTTAAGTGAAGATTTTTTGGCTGATTTGAGTATTTCTTATTTTATGCATAAATTCTGAAGATATAAGAACGGAAGGTGAATGGAATGAACTGTACAGTATTCATGTAGCTAAATTTATTGGAGTCAGAGTGGGAAGAAAAGTGAGAGAGGGCACAAGTAGAGAAGAAGAAGGAAGCTCTAGAAACGTAACGGAACGGTTTATACAGGTAATAGTAATAAGAAAGACGGCTATGGAAAAGAGTAGAAGGAAAAGAAGGAAAGAGCGTTGTCCTTTTCTTCTTGGTTGTTGGGTAAAAATAGCCAAGCCAAAATAGTGACGGGATAACAAAAGGAGCTCATGTCATAAGTTGAGTCTCGAATTGAGACAAGGAAAAGCCGGTTACCTGCAGTAGTAAGTAGTAGGTTATACTGAAAGAAAATATGTATGCAATATTATATTGGATTATAAAAGATAAGTATATACCGGCATATCACATCGGGTCGCGGAATGATTATGGTCGTAGTCACGTCACATGAATATTAGATGGAATCGACCGGCTTCCTCTTGTGAAAACGTGTGTTGCAAACACGTTAGAGAGGACTTGCCAAAAAATATGCGAAAAAGTGTTTGTCTTTTCGTGTCGTTGTGCAGCAGCGGTCGCAGTCATTTGCAATATATGCATTGCAACAACATAATCATAATTGTTTGCACATGTGTCACTGTACCCGAGCCAGAGAGTAGTATACTTTTACCACTTTTCTAAAACTGGCCAAGTTGTAAGTTGTAGTGGAGGACAAAAGAGCTAGAGGCAGGGGAGCTTTATAATTTAATAAGTGTTTTGTCTGGCTCTCTGGTTAAATGTTTGACTGGTGTATATAGAGTTTGGAATTTTATAGCTGATTAGATAATAATAGGATGATGAAGAAGATTGAAGGAAGGTGACATAATAATTAATATCTTGTTACGGCTTCGTTGTGTAGTTGTAAAAAGAACTTAAATATTTCATGACAAGGTGGAGTACTAATATGTAGTAGTAAATAATATAATAATATAGGTATATGCTTATGCAATTTCTAAATCAGATTTATCTGATTCTGATATTTAACGGGTAAGTCATAATACGAGAGATACACTATACTATTTGTTGAGTCAGGGAAAATGACGATGATGATAAGCTCCACTCTCTTGCATTTTTCAAAGGCTCACTGTCGTCTCGGTTTCCTTGTCTCAAGTGGGATGGGCCGATTATTTTTGGAGCCCCCACTTGAACTCACTACTATGATTATATTAAATAAAGCGAAGCATGTTTTTATGAAAGTTGAAAAGAACACGAATATTCAGTATACTTTGTTTGCAGGTTTCTGTCAAACCAGACTACTTGACAAAGGCAAACTAAACTAAAACTTAGGTTTAATGGATTTGTTTGATTTTATTATTGATGAAATGATCATGATATAATTATGAAGTAATCATTTGTTTGAGCTTGTCGAGCTTGCATGAAAGTAAAAAGGGTTTAGTTTATAGTAGTCACAATCTCTGTAGTTGATGCATTAAAAAATTCTAAACTTGTTGTACCAAAAATTTAAGTTCATCGTCTGGAAGTAATAAAACCGGAGGTGGAGGTTGTGTAAGTAAACCATCATGCAAGGCGGTTGACATTGATGATTTGATTGTAGCATAAAGTGCTTTTGCTCACCAACAGTGACTGATGTAGTAAACAAGAATTTAAAAAAATGTTTCAGTTTTGGTGATATTCGTAATATGAAAAAAGCACGCACAAAAAATTGTATTAACGCAAGTGGAGGTTATCAATAACATTTTCAAAAAAGACGGCTCATCACGATATGATGCCATATAGCAGAGAGGGCCCTGTCGTATTCTTATATTTATGCGGCATAAAAAATTTTAGCCAGAAAAGGCAAGAAGTGGAGCATGATGAGGAAACGTGATTTCACAATAATCGTGTGATGGGAAAGATATATGGGAAATGAAATTTTGTTTTGTGGTTTTTACTTCTTCAGTTGCCCTCTGCCACTCTTTTTTCTCTTGATCTACTACAAATTTGAGATAAGGTTTAACTTCTTTTTCGTTAG
Source organism: Lepidocyrtus cf. sotoi NNG-2020 (assembly GCA_027744475.1). Taxonomy (NCBI): domain Eukaryota; kingdom Metazoa; phylum Arthropoda; class Collembola; order Entomobryomorpha; family Entomobryidae; genus Lepidocyrtus; species Lepidocyrtus cf. sotoi NNG-2020. The sequence continues at coordinate 722 of JAHZNJ010003137.1, read as the reverse complement.
AAATAGAACCAAAAACGGCGTAAAGGCAAATACTATCATTATTTTATTATTACAGAAAGAAATGGATTTTTTGTAGCTGGTGCATTTCGTAATAAACAAGAAGATGTTTTTGATGATGACTGTAGTGCATGGATGGTGAAAAAGTGCATGGAAAATTGTTTAGTTGGCTGGTAGTGGTGGTGGTAAAAAATAATGAAGAAGAAGGGCCTTTTTTATTTTTACAGCCAAGGTAGTAGGTATGTGGTGGTGGTGGTATTTTCATTGCTGCACCAACTTACTTCTGATCGAAATCTTGCCAACTTTTTTAGATATAGGTAATTGCATTAACCCTTCTTCTTCTACTTTCTCTTTATTCCATAATTGGTTTCCTTTCTTTTATATTCCCCACTAGAAATATAATGTGTTGCAGATGTATGAAAGGTAATGTGAGAAGGTTGGTTGTTGGTTGGTGGCAGGCTGATGATGATGGGGTAAATCGAAGTTGTATTGTAAGCTCTTAATAAACTGTAATGACAATAATGAGTTGAGATTGAGATAAAAGAAAAAAATGGGCGGATATAGATATAATGGAAGAAACGTTTAAGAGAATTTAAAAAATGGAACTGTTTTGTGTTTAGAGCTACTTACTGTGAGCTGAGCATTGAATATGGTATCATTATTATTGAATTTTTCAAACATTTTCGTGTGGGTTTATTGAGTACAATGGCATTATTGGGCTTTGG
>JAHZNJ010003136.1:0-11921 GCA_027744475.1 Lepidocyrtus cf. sotoi NNG-2020 | reverse complement strand
GTTGTCAACCGTTGAGGATTGTTGTGGAGCTTTGCACAATTCAAACTTACAATGAAATGCTTGGTTTTCAGTTTTATAAAGAAATTATTGTTGATGCTTAGAACATAAATATTCGTACCTACGTTGTCTTTTTTTAAAATTTACTATAATATTCTATGGAATGAACGTTAGGAACTTAGGAAATTGTTGTTTTATTCTTAATTGGCTTGTTTTTTCTAAGCCGACGACAATAAAATAATTAATCTACTATCCTGCTTTGTTTCTGTTATAATCAACATCAGCGCACGTTTACATGTCCATTGCAAATCACTATCTCAATTCACAAGTTTACTTGTGCTTTCCATCATAGACGCCAACGCAATTTACCTAGACATTAGTTTTGACACATTATGGTAACCTTTTTGGCTTTGTCTAAAAAACTATCTACATATCTATATGTATAATATGAATTTAACTATATATTACTAATCGTTTCCGTTTCTTATAGAATAATGCTATTTTAAAATGTTGGAAAACTAATGACGATTATAATGCAAGCAAAGTTACTGTTGTTGGTGTATTTCAAAATGATTATTTTATAGATATAATAATTGCCACCTTTTGCAATTTTCATTTGCACATGATGAGAACAATAATTGCAAAAACTTGATTGTGTTGGCGTATTGCAGGATGGAACGTTCAAACGGTGTTCTTTCTTTTCAAAGAAGAATCATAATATCGAAATGAATTCGGTAGGCAGGGATGAACATTAAATGTACCTAAAACGGTTTTCTGCATATTATCGTGCCTTGAATTTTTTATGAATGATTTCCTCATTTCTTTGACGGGTCGATTTTTAAAAAATTGCAGTACCTAGTAATTATCATTATTATTGCTAAAGAATTGATACTTATTTAAATTTATCTTTGCAAAAAATCTATGCACTACTTTTCATTTTTATAATTTGCCAATTTTCTGTTTAAAAATTATTAAATTTAGATTAGTACCATTTGTAGAATTTTATCTAGAATTAATTATTATCGATTGCCAATAAATAATAACACACTTTACTATTTGGTTGGGGGAAATACCTTTCTTCATCTATAGACAAATAATGTATTCATACGTTTTTTAGAGAGTGTCATCCGATCACAGACAAATAATTTTATTGTATCTGTTTTTAAGCATGAGTCATAAAACGTAAACAAATGCAACTAAACATAAATGCGTAATTTATTAAATGCACTTACTTCTAAGTACATGTTCACTCATCTTCTTTTAGTCACCGATTTTCATTGTTTTTCAATGATACAGACTGTCACAACAATCCATTTTGGCTTAGGTTTCTATAATATTGATTGCTTCTTGTTACGTATTATCTGCCTTAGTTTGAAATAGAAACCAACCAGAAGCTGAACCAAGCATGTCTCATTCCAACAATGCAATGCTTTTTATAGTCTTTTAGCGTTTTGCTATAAATTGATGTCAACAATAATGCATCATGCAACTTACTAGGGGAAAAGGTGACGTATTTAATTAAAAGAGGTCAGTTATTTTTTTTGCCGACATATCAGCAATAATGTAACTTGAGAATGCACAGTATAAAACAAACTGATGCTGATAAATAAAATAATTAAGCCGATGCTAGGTATATGTTTGCTAGCAAAATAGGAATAGAGTACCTTAGCTGCTGTTTACAGAATATGCGCATAATATTTCTTCTGTGGTAAAATTAAATCTACTGAAACTGAATGAATGACAAGCAAGTAAGGATGACCTGATTTCGAATTACTAACGCAATTCGAAAGATATTAATAGGCAAGAGTAAAAAATAAAGATGATTTTATCATATTATCAATAATAAACAGCCAATGCTAAGGTTTACTTGATTTAAAAATATTCTTACAAAATCATTTCTCAACTGTTAATTGTGGCAAACTCATTTATTTATTTACATACATTTATATTTCTAATAATAAGTCAGGGAGAGGAAGTCGTATTACTGGGTGAGCTGTAACCAAGAAGGAAAAGGTCGTTCATTTCCTGAAATTCACAAACAAATGTGATCAAAACGGTTCTACTACTCACTGCTACTGCATCCGATTCAACTTGAATTTCATTTTATTTGCCTCTGCAAAAATGAATCCGCCGTGTCGTCACAGCTTCCTTCTCGGACAACGGTTACGGCTAAAATAAAACGAATGATAGCAAATTATATTTAAATGCTTGCTTAAATCGGATTGAATTCATTCAAAATCATAATTTATTTTGTATTTAAGCTAACCATCATCCAGAGTTTCCTTTGCACATCTAAAGACGCACATATTTCCGTACGTAACACCGTTGGATGCACAAACTGGAGAATAATGTCTGGTGCAGATGCAAACACGAGGGGGATCAATATTTCTTGGTTTTTCCAAATCCTTTCCAGACTGTTGATCCTCCACTTTCTCCTCCGCAGCTTTTCTCAATTCCATGCTCTTAGCAGATTTCTGTTAAAATTTAAAAACCTGCTTTAATTTTTGAAAATTCAGGTTTGCATAAATTCAATTCAACTGAAAATATGTACCTTTTTAAGTCTCTTGGATCCATGCTTCTTACAAGTACGGGGAGATGGATGTAAATCTGTGGAAAATAATTTTTCTAATTAATTACGTCGCATTATTTTCATTATTTTTTGGAAACAATTTAACAAAAATATGTTTTTAAACAAACCAGAAGTTGGATCTTTCGCTTTAGCACATTCCAATGCGCATCTGGTTTTATAATAATTTCCATCCGAGCCACACACTCTCTTTGGTCTAAATTCCTTTAGAAACCTTTCTTTCCCTTCTCCTCGATGATTCATAAACTGTCGAATTATACGATAGTAAAGTGCTTCAGGATCATTACAGTTGCACATTGGATCAACTGCAAATGTATCGTCTTGCGTTTCTGCGTCTCCATCGTCGTCGCTTTCTTCAGATATTGGGGCGGAGTATACATATGGATTGGCAAAATGCAGGGTAAATATGAAAATACTCGCAAAGATTAAAAATTTCTTTGTTAATGCCATTTTGGGGAAAATGTTGTTTAATTAGGGTTTACTTGAAATTACAGTGCTCGTTAAAACTACGCTGTAGATAATATCCACTACGTCTCTCTTCGTGGGAATAAAACCAAAAGGTCAAAAATTTAATATATATGCTTTCTATTTGTGCAGTTTCAGTTTCTCTTTACAGATGAGACAATCTTTTTTCTTATCATTTGCCATATTTCATGAATACACACAAATAAATGACACGACACAGATCAAATACTTAACTTTGTACAACGATCGTATTTATCAAGAATTCAAATACGTAAATTGTAAAAAAAGAATCAAACCACTTCAACGTGCAAAAACTCTCAATTGCGCTTAACTGTGTGTCATCTGCATCTGCTGATGGATGGGAGATGAATAATTAAAATGAGCTGTAATTTCTTTTGCAATTTTACACTTAAATTGCAAGTATTGTCTTATATAAACATCCGAATAGGTTTTCATTCCCAGAAATCCACCACTGTTTGGATTAGAAGGTCAGTCTATTGATGATAGTTCAAATAATTAAAACTAAATTAAAAACGTGACCTTCTGAATCTGAATGACTTAATGAGTGCAATGTACGTACAGATATTTCATTCTATATAGGTGGACATTTTCGTTTATCTACTACACTACATTTGAATACATTAATTATACATAATTATAATTAGGGATTTACGGTTATCACTTGTAAAGGACTTAATTTATTAGTAAGCTTGTACTGTACAATATAAAACATTCTTTTTTTCTACGTCTAAATTAAAATGAAAATGTGTATATTTGAAAAATTGAGTTAAAATTAAATTTTGAATAGTGCCCTGATAAAATAAAAGCAGTCAAGTAAAGAACAAATTGAAACACCAAACACGCATCTTAATTTCACGTTTTTATGGGAAAATATCTTTATATGCTGACTTGCAAAGTTTCCACAGTGATCTTGATTACATTTGTACCTTCCACGTTCTGTAAACGTTGTTCAAATTTGTGTTTCTGTGAATGTGCGATTCCAGCAGTTTCGAAAAGAATGAATTTATACGAGTTACATTTGCTATTGTATTTATGTTAAGAGATTACATTTATAGTTCTTCCCGCTTGTGCCAATATAAGTGGATTAATGATAAGACTGTACTGATAAGTAAAAGTCCTGACTGCTGCCTGATACGCAAAATTCGGAGTATAACTGCCAAAATGCAATAACACAAAAGCTAAAAACAAACAGCCCATGAAATTTCCTAGAACTGAAATTGTATTTGTACAGCACGTTTTGCAAACATGGGACAAAGTAAACATTTGCAAATTGATAATAATTAAGTCAGGGCAGCTAACTGATGATAATATCGAACCATACATAAATTTCCAGATAATTAAAATGAGTACCTACTTAATATTGTAATTGATATCGTACTTTTAGTCCAGGCTTTGCTTTGTTGTACGTGTTTACTTACACCTTACACTTATATAACATCCTGTTTTTGCAAACAAAAGTTCTAAAAATATTGATGCTGTAATCATTTCATACATACTTTGAACCTCTATTTACAATAAAGTAAAGTTAATGCAATGTCATAAAGTAATCACCGTCCGTCGAAGTTCTCCGTATTATGACAATATTAAGCTCATCGTTTGGGTAAAAGTCAACAGTTTATGCCATTCGTCCGAAGCAATAAAAAGAATTTCGTTTTACGGACTCTTTTGTATTCCAATTTTGATTTGCAGCACAGCGCAAGTCCATTCAGCAAACCGAAACAACCGAAGAAAGCAAAAATTACTAATAGGAAAACTCAAGATTGTGTTTGGGCAGAAGGTTTTTCAACAAAATGTTAAAAAATACTGTCACACCTCTGAAGCTGTCGAGGTACGATTTATTTGCTGAGTTAACTTACAGAGTCCAAGTCCAAGCTCGTCATTTAATCCAATCAGAACTTAATGCGGAAATACAAATATTAAATGTTATCTATCTTCTTATTTTTAAAGAGCCAATCTAGGTAGATATTATATTTTTCTGTTATGAATACTTATCACTCTGTGTTACATTGCAATTTAAGCAGTGCATTGTTATCGATAAACAATTGAAACGTCATCATCATCGCGTCGTCGTCGTACGTCGTCGTACGTCCTACAAATATAATCTTCGGGAAATGACGGTTGTGCTATGCTGTAGCTGAAGATGATTAGCTTCATAGATGATGGCTTCGTTTAACGTATTAATGTCTCATATAGTCAATCCTTACTTATTTTCAAGAGTTGATGATGATGATAGTAAAATAAAAATGAAAACAATAGATTAAAAGTGAATTAATACCTTTTTATAATTCCCTTGTTTTCTTCTTCGATCGTCCATATCATATTGACGAAGGATGTGCTATACTACTTTTGAAAAGGAAAAGTTTATTGTTGTAGGAAGAAACTAATTTTTTCAGTGGTTAATTTAATAATTATTAGTAGGACGATGATGATGTGTAGCTGTTTTTCCCATGCATATATGCACATTACATAGAGAAGCTTGACATAGCGTAGAAGTATCGTGGATCGGTACGTAAAGTATGCATTTTGTATTAATCAAGATGTAATTATTGCTGTAATGGAACTTCATTGATGATGGTGACGACGAAGGTATATAATAATTATATACTGGCTGGTTTAATGTTACCGGATTTCAAATTTAAATACAATGAAAAACTTGAGGCTGAAAATAGAATATAGAATCGCCGCTAGATAATTGCAAAAGACAAATTAAATTTATTGTTTTATTTCTTCTTACTATTATTATGTACTAATATACTAACGGCGTAAGTTGGCAATAAAACCTCTGTCAGTGCATATAATAATGAAAATTGAAATATTCACTATTTCAATGAGTTTAGGCAGAATGTGTGACTATTATAGTACAAAAATGGTACAATAACGGTTATTTCATCACATAAAAATGATTTTATCAGTGAATAACTATCGTTTTTTATATCAATGCAATATGAATCAAAACGAATTCGCCGACATGTATTTGGGTTAATAGATGACCAAAATGAATTAATCGATGTATTTTGCGATGAACTAAGGCGGTGACATAAATTGCATTAATGCAGCAGTAAAAAAAAAACAACGTAAACGGAAAAAAAGCATTTTAATCTACGAGACAAGCATAAACTTCAATCTGGAAAAGTGGGCAATGGGCACCATTTTTGCTTTTTGTAGGGTTGTTAGTTGTTGGTTTTCAGTAATAATGAGTTAGTCAAGCTATTTAAATTCTAGACCTTTCAGTGAAAGTCTTTTGCATCTGTAGAAGTGTGTATAAATATTAATTTAAAATTAAACAATTATAATGTTTTGGCACAGTCAATCCCTACTTGGAAAATATTTGGTGAAAGTTATTTCAGTTGGACTGGTACTAAATAGGTACCATGTAGGAGGGAAAATGCAAACTGCAGTTTTATTTGACGATTACCATCAAAGAGGTCAAGACTAAGACTGTTTCTAGTACAATAATTTATAATTTTAATTTTGCCTCAATTAACAACATTTTTATAGATTACCCAATTAACAGAATGATTACATGTAATTCTATACTTTTTGTTTAGGAAACTCCCAAGTTATGATGTTTGAAGGTTGTCACAACGTCCCCGCTAATTTCAACGATAAAGCCTCTTCCATAGAGTCAATAGAATGCATTCGTCTTTACGAGAACCGTTGCTGCCAAGGAAGAAGTGTAGAATTCGCTGTAGGATCCCACGCAACGGACGATTTGTATAATTCTGAATTCGACGATGTCACTTCATCAGTAAGCCCATGTGGAAACTACTCCTCTCCACAATCCCCCAATCCACTACAAGAAAGATGGCTTAATCATAACGAATTACTTGATTTGGTATTCGCTGATGAGGACATCATAGTTTACTACGACTCAGATGTCAGTCGGAATGTGCGCTGGACTCATTCATTTGTAGGAAATGCCTGGCGCTATCTCAAGCGTAATTACAATTTGGATCAAATCGCAGGGCAAACACGCAACGAGAAGTTGCACGTGATTTTCCACTCTGGAAAAGCATACCTTGGTTATGGCTCCTCTGCATTAACCTATTTTGACGCTTCCAGCGCATGTAGAAACATAATTGACATCTCAGCGGGATTTAATTTTACATGGAACGAGAAGGAGGGAGATCAATTAGATTTGATTAGCCAGCAATTCGGAAATATGGTTATTTATTTGTATCGCGGAGGAAAGGATGCTCCTACATTTCACTATTTAGATAGGAATGATGCAGAATTCGTTAAAATTATAACATTCGATATGTACAGAGGTTTGAGTATGCCAGCCGAGCAAGAAAGATTTTTTCGTAAATCTTTAGCGGGCAGAAGTCCCAGCTTTGGTGCGACTGAAAAGCAACACGTTAATTGGTTCAAGGACTGGTACTACCCGATTTACAAGCGTTATGGAGAATTAAACGTTTTGAGGAAATATCTTAAGCTTTCCGCAGCATATTACCCAACTGTGTCTGCCACACGGCACTTTAATGTAACGGATGCTGATAGCGAGAATCAATTAAAGATGAATCTGGGAGAATTTATACACTTTTGGAGCGGTAAATAGCAGTTTAGAATTTTTCTGTTAAGCATTTAGACATCGAGTATATATCTGTAATAAACCTTACTTTTTATTCAACAGGTGTAACTCATCAGAACCTACAACCCTTGGCCATTAACGCCTTTGGATGGACAATGCTAAACGAGTATCAGCTCATCCAAGCTCAAAAAGACTTTCCTAAATTAACTTACTAATTAAATTATTTTAAAATTCTAGTTATAGTGTTAGGGAGACGTTAGTTAGATCTGATTATTAAAAATTCACGTTTTATTTTACGTTTTATACAAATTGTTATTTTTTAGTCCACATTTAAAGTACATTTTATATTTTTCATTTTGTAATTAACAGCACCCACACATCTTGTCATTTTCAACAGTACAAGCAATTTTCCTTGTCATTATATTTTCCCTTCCTGATTCCTAACACACAACGTAAACTAACAACATCATTCAACTCACGCTAGTTCTTCTTATCTAATCGCATTGCAGCTAAAACAACATCAAAGTAAAATGAAGTTCACATTACATCGACCACCAAACCCACCCCCGCCTGCTCCTGTAGAAGATGAGGATGATGTGAATGAAGAGGAGAACCTTAATATTCGAAATTTGGAAGGTCGTCGGCGTAGGACTTCAAATTACGCCCCTCACTTCCCATCTCCATACTATACAGATCGAGCCGACGACAATAATAACAATCAATATGCAAACGCAACTGGAGAAGAAAGGAACGGTGGAAGAATTTTCATGGTTTTTGCGGCCGATGAACGAGGAATAGATAGATTCTTTGGAATGTGCTTTTGGGGACAATGCTGCCTTATATTCTTCTGCGTTTTTATTCCACTGATGGTTATTATTGGATTTCTAGCTTCGTTAATTTTTAGATAAACGATTAAAAAATTCTTCCTGTCATTTTTAAAGTACAATAAAAATGAATGAATTGTAAACAAAATTTATAGTCAGGCCCATTAAAGAATACTTACGCTTCAAAACTTTACCAAATTATAAGGCTTTTGTTATTTGCTTTCGGTCATTTAAAAATAAGTTCAGGTTGAAAGTTGTTGTGTACATTGCATTTGCATTTGATTGGCCTTGACTATGTTTTCGAATTCCCAAAGACTACGCCTAGCAAACTAACTAAGCTTTCCATAAGAAATTTTACAAACTGCGTTGCGCCCTAAAGCGTAATTAATAAAATGCCATTTCTTGAAACAAATTTTCTTGGCCTTAAAATAAAATTAACCTTTCTGATGTGCATATATAAACATAGGAGTAAACAAAGCTGGTATATTTAACATATTTAATAAAAAATATCAGTGCTATTAATAAAACTATGAATATCAATGACTTCCTGAAGTGACGCAAGTCAGTGTTATTTATTATGCTTGTCCACTTTGTTAATTTATTCTAATGCAATGCCAATGCCAGTGTGTCATACCAAAAGTCAGCATTCGTCACAGTAGGGATTTCATTATTGCGTTGCGTTAAACTTAAGCGTAAATTAGCTACACTATTCTGTGAAAATGAGACTTGCTGATTATGTTTGGAATACTTAACGAAATCTTGAGTCGAATGAACCATAAAATGTAACGCGTTTTTTGCCCAGTCCAATATTCCAGAATATATTATGCTAGATTATCTTGATGTATTCTTCAAGTCTTCATGTCAGATAGGTGTTTATCAAAATTACAATTTTTTGCTTTGCATCACGCGGGCGGCTAACAAACAAATCCAATGTTCGCAGTAATATCTTCATAGCACTGCACTGTTGTTGTTGAGTCATTCAATTTCTTGGTGGATGGGAAGGAGGAGGAATCCAATTTTGAACTTTCTCTGTTACGGAATTATAATGACGTAAAAAATTCAAAATAGACGTAGTGCTTCTAACACTTTGTTAGGCATGTATGTCTGGAGGCACTATGTTCATTTGCGCTCAACAGTTCGCTCAAGTAACTGAATGTTTTGTTTTGTTATTCGGCGATGAAGGAAATGTTACAACGGTAGTCGTAAGAAGAGAGATCCCGAGATTGGATCAATTGTTTTCTTGCGTGTTACGCTAATGTTCTATCGGTTGACATCTGTAAAATGCAGCTCTACCAGAACAAAGTTCACGTCAGTCAGTCAAAGAGTCTTGTTGTTGTTTGGGGGGAACGTTGTTGTCCGAGGAGTTTGGACTTTTTAGACTCTGTTCATTCAGACTCCGGTTAGTTTATATTATTATTATGAATGAGTATATCAACTTATCATCAACCATTGTTATATAAAACTTTATTAAATTTTTTTTCAGCGTCAAGTTGGGATTTTTCCTTTATGAAAAATTTCCGCATTTTTTGTGTTGTAAATAAAAAAACTCACAACAGACTACACGCATTGCCGCAGCGCAGTCGTCTGTGGTGAAACCTTAAATCAAATTTTTAACAAAGGAAAAGGAATGATTGATTAAATGACATTTTAATATTTTCCAATTTTATTATCTTTCTCTGGATTTTTACAACTTTCCAGAGAAATGCTTATTTTTTAAGGTCAGAAGTCACGGTTGGGTTTAATATGAACCAGAAAAGTTATTTCAAAGGGTTTAGCTTCGTCTTACCAGTAGGTAGTGTGAATATAAAGGTTAATAACATGGGCTGGGGAGAGTTTTAATAGTTTTACCAGTTTTACGTTATTCCATAGCATTAAATTTCATCACAGTCACGACACACGCCTATTAGCCATTACCAGCATAAACGAAATGCAATAATAATAAGTATGCAAAGCTGGCTTGTACAGCAAGTTAGTTAACCCGCTTGTTTCACCCGTTTCTGCTTGTTGCACATCCGACTACATTACACGCGGAATATAAAAATGCTGATGAATTAATCTTGATTTCACGTGGGCAATCAAAACATTATGTGCCGCTTTCTCTTACATTTTTGCTTGTTTATAGGTTACATTAGTAGCATTTAAAATGGCTAGATTGCTATTATAACGGAAACGCCAGCAGCAGTTCTCTGCTCAGCAAGATATTGAGCCACTTTCTTATCGCTCAATAGTATATAAGCAATTTAATTTATACAGATCTGGGTTTCGTGCTCAAGAATTCTTGTTTAATTGCTCCTGTAAAAATCTGAGCTTAAGCTAAGCATTCATAAGCACTACCCCAAAATTGACTATAAAAGGTATTGCACCAAAGGTATTAAATATTATGCTTTCCAGCGTTTTTAAACTATTCAAACAACTTTCTTTTTATGTAGGGTTATGTTTTGCAGCTCCAAGTACTATTGGTATAAAGTGTGCGTGGAATATGGTGTGGCCTGTCTCCACAAATCATCTGAGTCAATATAAAGCAACGAGTTCCGGGTCATGGCTCTACCTACATTCCTCAACTGCAAAATAATTGGCACAGTTTGTGCAGGGAGAGCAGCTACAACAGAGCTCTCACCTACTTTGTTTTGTCTTCATCATTTTCCAGCAGCCTACCTTATACCTGCTGCTGGAGAAAGTTAGTTTTAAGAAATTAGCTCAAAGACGTTAGTGTAGCTAAGAAATGCAAAAAAAGAAAGAAATGAGCTATAGGAGGACTAAAGTGCAATAACCAACCTGAAACAACAACCTTGCGCTGAAAAATAAACAAGCAGGAGAAAGTGCAACTTTTCCCTTCCATTGAACAATTACATACTAAAACTTCAAGTAGATGCACGAAGAAATTTTAAAATTAAATTTTAGCATTTAAATTAACACTGGAAAATAATTGTCACTTTCTGGCTGTTTTAACAGTGTTGTTTTTAGTACGTTTCTCTCCGCTTAAAATTCTGGCAATGAAAAAAATTCATAAGAAACCAAACTGTGCTATTTTGCTATTACTTCCATGGAAGAGTTACACGAGTTTCGTTTGATTTAGCTTAAAATGAGAATTCTGTGATGAAATATTGTTCAGTTAAGCTCGCAACAGTGAAAGTTTAAATCAAAAACTTTATTGTGGGGCAATCTGAAATAAATTAGAATATTTTATTATTTATTCATATTCAACAAAGTTGTCTTTTTCGCAAGACTCTGTTTTCTTTCTTCTCGAGCTGTCCATATTTTATGTAAGTAAACATTACTGATCTACTCAACAAAGAAGTTTTGTAAATAAGCAAGTCAATTACCTCTTCTTGAATAAAGTGCAAGTTGGATCTGGCAAGGTCAAAGAAATCTTTAGACTGTGCATAAGTACATACGTAAAGTATCAGGATCAAAGGGTCTGTTTGATGCACTTGGAAAATCCAGACTACAAAAGTTTCTTAAACTTAAAGGGATAGGGAATAAGGAATACTTCATC
>JAHZNJ010003135.1:0-14051 GCA_027744475.1 Lepidocyrtus cf. sotoi NNG-2020 | reverse complement strand
ACCACCAATCATAAAATGTTTGGAAAACTGTTTCTTTTTAGTTAATCTAATAAGTTGGAAGACAGAATTTTGCTCGGTTTACTGAAGTGTGTATGAAAGCCTTGGATTAGTTTTCTCAAACACGGTTTAGAAAAGTTTGGTTAGTAAAGCTTCAACCCTGTATAATATTTTCTACAAGCATTTAATTCTATGGTTTTTCCCAAGTTTTTTCTTTTACATAAGAATCAAGAATGCAAACAGTATTACGCAATAAAGCTGTCAAAAAATCAACGAGCAATCTTTTCTCTCAAAATATATTTTTATTCTTATAAAAAGCATTCAGAAAAGGGGAGAAAACATTTATTGCAATACTGTCAATGTTACGGTTAATCCTTTCTTTGGGAAAATCAAGCTCATTTTAAAAAAAGTGTTTGATGGCCAAAAGGGTTACGCATTTACAATGCAGATTGATACCAAGAAAAAATTACTTAAGCTGCTTGCCTTTCCATATTTTCTGCTAAAGTACTTCATATTGGCTGAAAAGTACCTAGGTGGTTTTGTTGGATGATAGTTGATTACGGTGATAATGAATGTTACGAATAAAAAAGGTGAAAGAAAACAATTGAGCGGAAGCAAGGATAAAGTGTGGGTACTTATGAAACCAATAGTACTTACAAATTGCCTCTCTTTTCAGTTTGACTGAACTTATTGAAGCATGGGCTTCGTTAAATTCATTTTACAAATAAATTCATCTTGCTCGCTTGCTATGTACCTCTGTTTTACGAACGAACGTGCTCAGCCTTCATATTCGGTATTATTTTCGCATCGTCAAATATTTTTTTAAATGATCTAGAAACCAAATCGTTAAATGGTTTAAAAGACAAATCAGGCAAGTAGTTTATCTATATTACTTCATACCTGCGATAGTCCAAACCCTGAGTGAAATTTTAACAAGATAAAATTAAAATAAAGTGTGAATGAATCTCTCCTCAGTTGTTTAGCCTACAGTGGTGCTGATGATGCTGTAAATTCAGAACACTAACGTAGTAAGAGTGCCAACAACTTTGAAACTTATTTTTATAACTCGTATAGAAATATAATTTAAGTTATACATGAAATTATAATTAACAATCAAGGGTGGCCAATTTAGATGCTAGCAAGTAAAATTTACTGTAATCTCTTTAAGAGTTTTATTTTTATTTACACACCTAAATCAACAAGATTAAAGAAAAGAATCAAGTTAATTAAAATTGTAAACGTTTCACAGGTGCAACAAAACCGTTCTTACTTTGGAAACAACTTCAGTGGAAACGCACATCTGACCTTAAAAATGTTAAATGTCAATCGCAAACCACCTTCTACAAAATACGATTGTCTATTTTGTAAAAAAATTAATCGATCCCGAACTGATTTGGAAAGACATATGAGGACGCATACACACGAGCGCCCTTATTTCTGCAAATTGTGCTCTGCTCAACTCACTGACCAAGGTAATTTGGCAAAGCATTTGAGAACGCACGAGACTGGACGCGAAAGAACTTTCTTCTGCGATTTGTGCTCGCAGTCATTCCTAACCATTAACATTTTAAAAATTCACAAACTCCGAGTTCACGACAATATCAAGCCATTTATTTGTGAAGTCTGTGAGAATAGATTTAAAACTGGAGCTGATTTAAAGTCGCACAACATTGTCCATACAACAGATAAATCTCATGTCTGTCCCATTTGCAAACGGAGATTTTCTCAGAAGAGCAGTCTAAAAGGTCACATTTTAAGAAGAAGCGTTTTACGCAAAGGTCCACTCTAAATAAACATTTGAAATATCACGAGCGAACAAACAAATCATGATGAGTTAAAAAAGCTAAATTAGGATGGTTCTGAACTGAATCAGATACAAATTTATGGAATTAATTAACGTAGTTATTATTGGTTTATTGTCTACTTATTTTCGTTTGATAATTATTTTAATGTGCTGTGCATTTGACTTCAAAAATGTCATTTTTGTTGTATTTTTAAACAAATTTTTAAAATTAAAACAAATTGTTAATTCTGTACTGATTTTGGAATTAATTTTTAAACAATTTTTTAAATTTTTATTCGTATCGACAAATATATACAACGGTAATTCGTATTGTTAGTATAGTAAGAGATTGGTAAATAGATTTTTATTAATAATTAAGTAATAAACGGACGACAATCGTTCGCATGAATTAAGAATTGAAAGAAAAATTATGTTTAGTTTTTTTATTTAAACAAAAATACAAGTAAAAATATTAAAATTTTAAATTTAGTTACCACGAAAAAAAACAATCTTTATTTAAATTCCATAAAAAGGCAATTCTTTAATTAGTACTCATGTTAAAAATTATCTTGGACATCGGCAATCGGAAAGGATCTTCATTCCATGTGAACATTATCTTTGCTTACGCTCATGCATTCTCGGCAATGACTATTTCCTCCTTTGCAAGATTCATCCTTCAACAACGACACTCCAGCAATGCAAAATCATTTGCAGTCAATAATTTGACATTCAAATAAAAAATGCAACATTAACAATTTGTTTAGAAAAACAGTAGTAGTTCAAGACCGCAGTGAACCTCATTATTTAGCAAATACAATAGAAAGTTATTCAATTTGTGAAAGTATTTACAATGACAATAAAGCTGATCACAACTGCAATACTGCAAATCATAAAATTTTCCAAGCTGTTTCATTTTAGTTCATTTTAGTTGCTTAATAGGGTTTTCATCTAGTTACTTAATTGGCTATGAAATAATTCCATAAGTTTTCTCAACTTGTTTAAATTAACTGTTTGGTCAGTAAAGCTTTAATCTTGTATAATATTTTATACAGCATTGCGTTACTAGAAGATTATTGTTTTTTTCTCAAGTGGTTTCGCTTTTACATCGGAATACAAAGAATTGTTGGCAGTAAAGCTGGCAGACACTCAACAAACAATCTTTTTGTCAAAATTTATTTTTATATTTATAAGAAGCATTCAGAAAATAGGAAAAAACGAGTATTGCAATACTGTCAATGTTAGAGGTACTCAATTTCTTCATCAAGCCCAAAGTGTAGAAAATCAAAGAAATTCAAAGAAAATCAAGCCCATTTTAAAAAAGGTTTGATGAAAAAAAGGGCTATCCTACCCATATTTTCGTACCAAGACTTCATATTGGCTGAAAAGTACCTAGGTGCCTTGTTGGAGGATAGTACATCACAGTGATAATGATTGTTACGAATAAAAAGGTGTGAAAGAAAACCATTGAGCTTTAGCAAGGATAATGAGTAGGTAATTATGAAACCAATAGTACTTACAAATTGCCTCTCCTCCTAGTTTGACTGAATATGATAAAGCATGGGCTTCGTTGAATTCATTTTACAAATAAATTCATCTTGTTCGCTTGCTATGCACCTCTATTTTACAAATTAACGTGCTCAGCCTTCATATTCGGTATTTTTTTCGCATCGTCAAATATTTTTTAAAAATGATCTAGAAACCAAATCGTTAAATGGTTTAAAAGACAAATCAGACAAAGTAGTTTCTCTAAACAAAATTAAAACAAATTAACTTTAAATAAAAATTAAAGTGCGAATGAATGAATCTCTCTTCAGTTGTTTAATCTACAGTGGTGCTGTGCTAATATTGCTGTAAATTCAGAACACTTACGTAATAAGAATGCCAACAACTTTGAAACTTGAGCATATAAGAACAGTTTATCAGAAATCAGGGCTAATTAGTCGCATAGAAATATAATTATAGTTATACATGAAATTATAATTAACTATTGCTTCGTGTCCAATTTAAATGCAGGCAGGTAAAATTTAAGGTAATTTAATTAAGAGATTTCTTTATTTTAACTATACATCTACATCAAGATAACAAAAGATAAGCTTCAAGTTAATTTAAATTTCTGTAAACATTTTCCAGGTGCAACAATACCAGTTTTTACACCAGAGTAGGGTTTTCAATTCAATATATTGATAACATATTGATAAGCGTATTTTGATATCGAGATATTGATAACACTATCAATATATTGATAAGACATTGTACTGTATGATGGTGCAATGAAAATCTGATATATACATTTTGGTTTTATTCGATGATTGTCTAAGTCGATTAAATATGCAAATACGCATCAATTACTTCATTTTTGTACCCAAAATGCAACAAATATTAAAATTAAAACCTGAGAGAAAATCTATAGTTATCTATAATTTATGCTGTCTGGCTCACGTTTAAATGAAATTTTATAACATATTTTTCAATAATATGCGAATGATGCTGGGCTAGTAGGCAAACTACTGCACAAACAGACATTTGTAAGCTGAGGGCTAAATTTGGGTTCTTATCAATATTATTGATAAGGAAGTTTCTATTGATTAGGCTTTCTACTGATAATTTCTCGATAGCCTTATCAACAAATTTCTCGAATTGAAAACCCTACACCAGAGACTAGCTTCAGTAGAAACGCAAATCTGACCTTGAAAATGTCAGGTGTCAATCGCAAGCCACCTTCTACAAAATATGATTGTCTATTTTGTAAAAAACCTAATCGAGATCGGAATGGTTTGGAAATACACCTCAGGGTGCATACACACGAGCGGCCTTATTTCTGCAAAGTATGCCCTGCTCAATTCACTGACCAAGGTAATTTGGCAGCTCATTTGAGAACGCACGAAACTCGACGCGAAAGAACTTTCAAATGCGATTTGTGTTCGCAGTCACTTCTAACCAAAGGCAGTTTAAAACGCCACACTATCCAAGTTCACGGCAATATAAAACCGTTCAAGTGCAACGTCTGTGGGTATGAATGTAAAAGTCGAGGTAATTTAAAATTGCACAACATTGTCCACACCGGAGGTAAACCTCACGTGTGTTACATTTGCAAAAGAGAATTTTCTCAAAAGAGCAAACTAAAAGTCCACATTTTAAGACACAAAGGAGAAACTCCGCATTTTTGTGAAATGTGTGGAAAAGGTTTTCTATTGAGAAGTGGTCTCACTGCTCATATGCGTTATCATACAGGCGAACGACCATATAGTTGTGACATTTGCAGAAAGTCATTTGCTGAGTCGGGGAATTTGAAGAAACACATGCTCATCCACAATGGGCTTGTTGTAAGAAGCGTTTTATACGAAAGTCCAATCTAAACCCACATTTGAAACGTCAGGAACGACCAAGGTAACTAAAAAAGCTTGAAATTAATACAAATTCATATGTTTACAAAAAAAATATTTTACAGGAACTTTCCCTAAATAGCATCGCTCAAATCCCGGAACGGTCAATTACATAATGTGTCCTGTTTTGTATAATTCGGTTTGTCTAGCTATAGCGAATGCAGTTAGTTATTAGTTGGTAAATAATTCAATGTTTTTTTATTAATCTATTTATTTTCGTACATAGCTCTATGTTAATATTATGTGCGTTGTTTGAAATTAAAAATGCTGTCAATTTCATTTCATTTTCAAACGAATGTTTAAGAAATTCTTCTCTGCACCACGGTTTAATTCATTAAAAAACAAATTGTTTTATTTTTACTTGTATAGATATTATGTAGTATGCAGTCTGATTAAATGTTTTTGTAAAGAGTTATATTGCGCACGAATCACACAAGCAATGTGCGCACAAAGCCATTATTTTGAAAGAATTTTTACAATCACGATCGTTAAAATAGATATTTAGTAATATAATCTTTTAAATATATTTTTGTTATGAGTTAAGTATAATACACATTAACGTAGTTTTTAAAGATTATTAAAGGATGTTTGTTTTTATATTAAAACGAAAGTACAAATAAAAATTAATCAATTTCTGAAATTAGTTAACGAAAAATGTTTTTAAAATCTCAATTCAAAATCCATAAAACGGCGATCTCAATTTTATTAGTACACAGGACAGGAAATCGGTTTGCGAACACAGGCCTGGCTAAGCCGGTCTCAGGCATCATCTTGAACATCGGGAATCAAATTTACTCCACGCAAACATTGTCTTGGCTCATTGATTCTCGTCTAGAATTTTTTTTGGCAATATTATTCTATTCATCCTCCATAAAAAAGACTAACGATATTTCAATGCAAAATGACTTGCAGCCCTTAATTAGACATAAAAATAAAAAATGCAAACTTTACAAATTGGTTAGAAAAGTACTGAATTTGTGAAAGAATTAACCAATAAGATAAAGCTGATCATAACTTCTAATCATAAAAGTTTAGTTGCTGAAATTTAAAAGAAATTTACTCAATATCGGGTATCAAATATTTCGATTAGTTTTCTCAACCTGCTTACAACAGTTTGATTACCTAAGCTTAAACCCTAAGATTTGCAATACTATTTTCTACAGCATTGCATTCCTACGAGATTTTTTTGTTTTTCTCAAGTGGTCTCTCTTTTTACATACAAACAATTGCAAATGTAAACAATAGTAAAGGCGCCAGAAACTCAACGAGCAATCTTTACCTCAAAATTTATTTTTATTAAAAAGGGTTTGTTGGCCAAGTACAGATACCTAACAATGCTACTTAAGATGCATCCTTTTGCATATTTCCTGATGCCCGCTTCAAATTAGTAGAAGTACCTAGGGAGTTTGTTAGATGATGATGGATTACAGTGATGATAATTATCACGAATACAAAAGGGGCATAGAAAAAAAAGCTGTAGCAAGAAAAATGAGTATGTAGGTACTTATTCAACCAATATAATAGTACTTTTACACAAGGGGAATAGAGAATACTTGCTTTTACATTGGCTTTCTCTTGGTTTGACTGAATTTGCTGAAGCTTAGTCTTCGTTAAATTCATTTTACAAATTCCTTCAACTTGCTCGATGTGTACTTCTAATAATTGATTGTACGCAGTCTCCTTCGGTACTATTTCCTATTGTCTAAAAAGTAAAACAAATCATTGAGGAACAAAAATGTGAAACACGTATTATGCAATTAGAGCTCATAAGTCGCTAAAAAATTAAATATTAATTAATATAGATTATTATAAGTGACAGTATCTAATTCAGGAGCAAGCAAGTAACATTTAAAGGTAAGTGGGAACTTATGTTTTAATTAAAGTGTCAAATCAAGAGCATCAAAATAATAATTCAAAAGTTTCAAATTTCCATTAACGTTTTGCAGGTGCAACAGAAGACGTTTATATACCAGAAACAACTTTAGTGGAAAAGTATATATCTGATCTTTAAAATGTTAGCAGTCAATCAAAGACCACATTACACAAAATACGATTGTATATTTTGTCAAAAACCTAATGAATCCAGAAAAGATTTAGAAAGACATATGAGGGTGCATACTCACGAGCGCCCTTATTTTTGCAAAATGTGCTCTGCTGAGTTCTCACAGCTAGGACACTTGGCAAATCATTTGACAACGCACGAGACTGGACGCAAAAGAGCTTTTGAATGTGATTTGCGTTCTCAGTTGCTTCTAACCAAGGGAAATTTAAAACAGCACATTTTTCTAGTTCACAATAAAATGAAGCTTTTCAAGTGGGAAGCTTGTGGACATGAATTCAAAACTCGAGGGCATTTAAAATTGCATAACATTGTCCACACAGGAGATAAACCCCATGTCTGTCACATTTGCAACAAAGCATTTTCGCGAATGTGCCATCTAAAAGTCCACATTTTAAGACATAAAGGTAAAAACCGATTGTCTTGTGAAATATGCGGAAAGGGTTTTCCAGCGAGTGATCAACTTACAATCCATATGCGTTCTCATACATGCGAACGACCATATAGTTGTGGCATTTGCCAAAAGACATTTATGCAGTTGGGGCATTTGAAGAGACACAAGCTCATACACACAGGAGAAAGACCACAAAGCTGTCAATTATGCCAGAAGCGTTTTGCACAAAAGTCCCGCCTAAACCAACATTTTAAATGTCACGAACGAGCAAAATAAAACAAGGGAACTAAAAAGTTAAGTGTTCGGAATTGCATCGAAATTCAATGAAATCACAAAAGCAATATTTTCTTAGACGGTTAACAAGCAACTTCGTTAAAATCTCAGAACAGTATATAAATTCCAATAAATGGAAGAAAAATTTTATCACCATTAATGAAAAAGGGTTAAATGTTTTTTAATCTCTTTGACAGTTACCAAAACATGTTAAACTTGTACGTTTATTATTTTATTTGTATTTTTAAAGATCTTTAAAAATATTTCACATTTATTTGTAATTATATATATTTTATTTAGATTTTTAGAACAATACGACATAGTTTGTAGACACACATTAATTTAATTACTCAGTTTGTAAACTGAAGGTTGTTATATGGTTCACATGTTTATAGTAATAATGCGCAATATCTAACGTATATAAATATTATGGTACGTACTTTCAAATAACATAAACATTGTTATAAACTTTAATTTTCATTTAAAAATTCTTTTATTCATTTTAAAATAATAAAAGTTATAAGATTATTATCAATTTATCATTAAAATGTTTTGTTCTACTTTGGTAAAAATGTGCAGGAAATAATAAAACGCGAAAGATTTATTTTTTATTAAATTAAAATACGTATTTTATAGTTGCCTTTAAATGGATTTATTTCAATTGTAAACTTCTTAATCATTTAAGATACGATAAGAATTGTCGTTGGCGGAGGCAGTAGGTACTGTAGTATGCGGAGATAAGGTACTTCCAATAATTTCAGAAATTAGCGTAACTGCAAGCAATCCAAATCCTTCTAATACATTTGAAGGTATTTTGCTATTGAATAAATTCCTCTTTTCTTTCATCAAAACCTGTAGTTAAACCTCGAGACACTTCATCCACATACTGCAAAGCAGATAACCCGTAAAATGAATTTACTCATTTCTACTGGAACTGACATTTTGGTTTGCTATCAAAAAGTCGCAAACTAGCTATATTTTTCATTTTAAAAAAAGTTTTAAAAGCATTCTCTGCAAAACGTTTCGATCAAGCCAATCGATTCTTGATCTTCAATGTTGAGCGGAAAGCGCAAGCAGTGAAGCTTAAATCTTATGTGGGATACTTTGCAGCAATTTCGTGTATTTTTCAAGCAGTGATAGCATTAGTTTGGCTAGTTGCACATTGTTATTTAAGCAGAAAGAGGATACAGTGGCTTAAATGCGCATATATGTTCTGGAAATCTTCTTCTTCTAAAACCTTTTCTTGATCAAATAATAAAAAAATAAAGTAAATATTTATATTTGACTTTTTGACATGTTGCATCATTTTCCTTTCCTTTTCCAGATTATCCTTTTTTTTGTGAATTCCGGAAGAAAAAAAATTTACAACTCATTCTTGACTATTAGTGTGACTACCTATTTACTCAATATACTTCACTTTTTGTCAATTCCATGCCAATACGTGACAAGACAATTGCTTTTCGTAAGTGGCTGCGGCTTCTGGTTTTATATGGGAACAATTGTAAGCAATAAAGCTACCTTCAACGTAACGAACAAAATTGTAGTCAAAACTAATTTTTATTAAAAGGCAACCAAAGAATGTGAAAAACAAAGAAACAAAGAATGCTAAACCCTGATACTGTCAATGCTACAGTACAGGCAATCTTTTTTTGAGAAAACGTCATCCTTTTAAAAAAAGCTTGAAACCTAAAAGGGTTCTCCATTGTCAATGCAACAACCTAACAAAGTTATATATTAAGTTGCTTTCTTATATACTTTCTTCTGATGCGCGATTCACATTGGCAGAAGTTCCTAGGTAGTTTGTTTGATGATGATGGAATACAGTGATGATGATTGTCGTAAACAAAAAAGGGTGAAAGAAAAGGATTAAGCTGTAGCAAAAAAATGAGTAGGTACTTATTCAACCAATATAATAGCACTTTAACATTGACTGATCTTTCCCTCGATTTGACTGAGTTTGTTGAAGCTTTGGCTTCGTTAAATTCGTTCTACAAATACCTACTACTCGTTCGCTCGCTCTGTGTACTCCCAGCCAAAACGAATTTACACCGTCTCTTTTGGTTACATTTTTTATTGTCTAGAAATTAAAACAAAATGATTTAGAAACGAAATTGTTAAAGTGTTTGAAATACATATCAGGCAATTAGAGCTATTAGGACGCTTAAAAATTAAATATTATTTGATACAGAATATTAAAAACGGCAAGTTCCAATTCAGGCGCAAGCAAGTAAACTTTAAGGTAAGTGAAAGCTTGAGCTTTAAGTCAAGCGTTCAATCTAGAATATCAAAATAATGATTCAAAAGTATTAAAAGTCAATTCAAACTATCAATGATTTGCAGGTGTAACAAAAACCGTCTTATACAGAAAACAACTTTAGTGGAAACGTTAGTCTGACTTAAAATGTCAAGAGCCAATCGTAGACCATATTGCACAAAACACGCTTGTATATTTTGCCAAAAATCAAATCCATCCCAGATTGCCTTGGAAAGACATTTAAGGGTGCATACACACGAGCGCCCTTATTT
Organism: Lepidocyrtus cf. sotoi NNG-2020; assembly: GCA_027744475.1. Classification (NCBI taxonomy): domain Eukaryota; kingdom Metazoa; phylum Arthropoda; class Collembola; order Entomobryomorpha; family Entomobryidae; genus Lepidocyrtus; species Lepidocyrtus cf. sotoi NNG-2020. The sequence continues at coordinate 3,636 of JAHZNJ010003135.1, read as the reverse complement.
CTGCAAAGTGTGCTCTGCTCAATTCTCACAGCGAGGAAATTTGACAACTCATTTGAGAACGCACGAGACTGAACGCAAAAGAACTGTTAAATGTGATTTGTGTTCGCAGTTATTTCTAACCAAACATAATTTAAAAATCCACATTACCCAAGTTCACAACAATATAAAGCCTTTTAAGTGTGAAAACTGTGGGCGTGAATTCAAAACTGGAGCTCATTTAAAATCGCATAATTTTGTCCACACTGGAAATAAACTTCATGTATGTTATATTTTCAAAAAAGGATTTTTTCGAACGGAAAGTCTAAAAATCCACATTTTAAGACATAAAGGAGAAACTAGATTGTCTTGTGAAATATGTGGAAAACGTTTTCATACGAGTAGTGGACTTACCATTCATATGCGTTATCATACAGGCGAACAGCCTTATAGTTGTAACGTTTGCTCGAAGTCGTTTAAACATTTGGGGGATTTGAAAAGACACAAGCTCATTCACACTGGAGAGAGAGCCCATTTCTGTCCAATATGTAAGAAGCGTTTTACCCATAAGTTTACTCTAAATAAACATTTGAAATGTCACGAGCGAACACACGAAAAATCATAATTTAAAAAAGTTAAATTAGGATAGTTCTGAACTTAATCAGAAACAAATTGATGTAATTAATTAATGCAGTTATTATTAGTTTATAGTCTATTCATTTTCTCATGATAAATATTTTAATGTCCTGTACATTTAACTTTAAAAAGATAATTTTCGTTGTATTTTCAAGCAAATGTTTAAAATATTAACAAATTGTTAATTGTGTACCACTTTTGAAATCTATTGCAGAGCAATTTTTTAAATATTTACTCGTATCGGCAAATATATAACATGTATTGCTAGTATAGTAACATTTTGCTAAATAGATGTTTATTAAGAATTAAGTAATAAACGGACGACAATCGTTCGCACGAATTTAAAATTGAACGAATAAGGATGTTTTATTTAGTTTTATTTAAACGAAAAGCCAAATATATTTTTTTAAACTTTTAATGATAACGAAAAGCATTCGAAGTTTATTTAAATCCCATAAATATACCATACGCCCAACCGGACTCAAGAATCGTCTTGGATATTGGGCAGCAACTTCTATCAACATTGTCTTCGTTCATGGGTTCCTTACAAGGACTATCTTCTCTCTAGCAGGATTCATCCTCTGCTAAAGACATTCCAATGCAAAATGATTTGCAATGCTGAATCGATAGGTTAAAAAATACAGACTTTACAATTTGTTTAGAAAAGCAAGAGAGGTTTCACAATAAAATAAAATTCATTCATTAAATAACAATAATTTTTTAATTCTTGCCAAGAAAATGAAACCGAGTAGAACCTGCATATACGATACATACGATTTTGCAAAATTGCTTCGTTTTAGCTAAGTTTGGTTGCTTGACAGAATTTTACTCGATTTACTGAATTGATTGCAAAATACAGATAATTTGAATCGTTTTTTTTTTCATTTTCTTCATCAAAATCTTATTACTTAAACTAAACGCTGTCAAATATTCTTTACAGGTATGCATTCCTCTCTATTTATTGTTTTTGGTGAGTGGCTTCCCTTTGTACAAACAAATGGTAAAAAACTCACGTTTTGAAACACAAACGATTTTAGTCAAGAACAAACACTCTCAACGAATAAATGTGTGTCTATAGTTTAATTCTATAGTGCTTCGAAAGAAGCATTCAGAGAATGTGAAAAACGCCTAGTGGCTCTACCGTCAATGTTGCAGTTAATCTATTCTCTGAGTAAAGTAATGTACATTTCACAAAAGGTTATATTACCAAAAGGGTGATGCGTTCTTGCAATACAGGGATCTAGCATACCTACAAATAAAGTTGCTTGCAAATTCATAATATGTAAAAGTAATGGGTTGTAGATTGATAATGAGTTTTACAAACAGCTTCATATCATTCGTCCTTAGCATTCTTTTTTATTTCTTAAAAAGCCAAATAATACATATTGCTGGCACGGATAAAAGGATTGAAACATGTACTAATCAAATAATTTAGGTTTTCTGTTTATAGGCTTATGCGAGCGGTATTTCCATTCCACTGCCTAACTGACTTTTTAAACCAAAAAAATTAATTAAAAAACAAGTTAATCTAATTTTTGTAGTTTGCTCTAAACTTTACACTAATCTTTTTATTTCGTTTCATTCGTTTGATAAGAAAGTGAAAAAATCTGAAAAATTAAGACTGGGCTGCATATCGTCTTTTTTGAGGTGAGTTAATAAATGTTAGGATAATTTAATGCTTCAATTAAAACATTATTATAAAACCAAATATTTAATCAAGTTAACGCAAAGTTTCTGTAAATCTTGCACAGGTGCAACTGTGCAACCAAAGACGCTTGCAACAGGAACTTTACAAACCACAACCGTGTACAGGCAAACCGTGCCCACCAAGCAAACACAAATTAGTTAAATACGTTTTAAAAACTTGAATCTGAGTTTAAAAATGTCAAATGCCAATCGTATATTATCTAACACAAAATACGATTGTCTATTTTGTAAAAAGCCTAAGCCATCCCGGCGTGATTTGGAAGAACATCTCAGGATGCATACACATGAGCGCCCTTACTTCTGTAAATTGTGCCCTGCTCAATTTATTCACAAAGGAACTTTGGCAACTCATTTAAAAACACACGTGGCTAGACGCGAAAGAAATTTTAGGTGTCATGTGTGTTCTCACTTATTTCTAACCAAGAATAATTTAAAACGCCACATTTCCCATGTTCACGAAAAAATAAAACCTTTCAAGTGTGAGGTGTGTGGCAGTGCATTCAAAACTCGAACTCATTTAAAATCACATAACATTGTCCATAGTGGAGATAAACAACATTTGTGTTATATTTGCAAACGAAGGTTTTCTCAAAACAGCAGTCTAAAAAGTCACATTTTAAGACATAAAGGAGAAACCCGACATTCTTGTGAAATATGCGGAAAAAGTTTTCAAGAGGGCGGTAAACTTACCATTCATATGCGTTCTCATACAGGCGAACGACCATATAGTTGTGACATTTGCCGGAAGTCATTTACTCAGTTGGGGAGTTTGAAAACACACAGTCTTGTTCACACTGGAGAAAAGGCACATTGCTGTCAAGTTTGCCGGAAGCGGTTCGCACAAAAGTCCAATCTAACCCAACATTTGAAATGTCACGAACGATCAAAACAACAATCTTGAACTAAAAATCAAATATCCTGAATTGGATAAAAATTCATATAATTTTGAAAGAATGTAAACAATATCATTGTCGTTAAAGTCCCAGAAGATTCAATAATTTGACAGAAATTGAAGACAACTGTCACCATCGTTTAAAAAGTTTAAAAAATTGTTTGTAATCGCCTTGACATTTACTAAAAAATTATGAAATTTAAGTTACAAGTTTTTTATTTTAATTTTGTTTTATCAGTTCTTTAAAAATATAGCGAATACATTTAATTACATATATAGTTAGCTCAATGTTTAGAACAATACGACATAGTTTATGGACATATAATTAATTTTCTTAATTTGCAAATTTAATTTGTTATTAAAGTGTATACTTTTATTTATTAGTAAGCAATTAAACTGATCATTTCCTTTCTATTTATGTATTT
>JAHZNJ010003134.1:0-11680 GCA_027744475.1 Lepidocyrtus cf. sotoi NNG-2020 | reverse complement strand
CTTGTTATTATGACAAAAGCATTGACTTTTTTACTTACCCCGTTTCACAGTAGGTCAGATTATCATTGTTTCTCTTCATGGATGAGCTTTTGCATTTTGCCACTCCAACCTTTTCAGTCATCTTCATTTCATAAAGTACAACAGAAAATAATGCATTTATGCATCAGGCGGAATGAAATTGTACCTTAATTTTTTCTTAAAAGCGGGTATAATTAGGAATATAAAAATAGTTTCATATGTGATAATGACGATGCTAATTTGAGAAAAAACGCATGCACCCAATAAAAATTCCTTAACAATGGAATGGAATGCTCTCCAAAAAGGAGGAAAAATTTAACAGTAAGATAAAAAATGAAACCCAGTAGCAGCTTGTAGCAATTTAAGTTTACTTCTTTCAAAAAGGTACTTGTCAGAAATGAAATGGAATGCGGACATTTTTAAATACGTAATTTTCTTTCTTTCAGTCACTTAAATTTCATAAATTTCGTTTGTAATCAACACACCCATCTTAAAACAGACATCCGTTCCGCCATAACCAGAATCAGGAGCAGCAGCGGCAACTGACTGCGTTTCATGGGAAACGAAAGGAAGATAGGCTGAGCTTGAAATTGAGTGGAGAAGTGAAAAAACGGGCACATGCTACAAGTTGTCACGATAAAGTCAAACAATAGAATAGAATGGAGTGAAAAAACCGAAACAAATTCCAAAATATGCAGTCTGTCGCATTTTTTCTTTCCTCTTTTCAGGAATGAGTTTTCTTAACCAGCTCCCTTCAATTATATATTGCTACCATTTTGTACTTACAATAAATGATATCTTACCTACGTCTTTGCTGGACTGGAATTTAAAAATAAATCCAAACGGGAAATAATTGCGATTGCGAACATTTTGATCATATGCAATGGATAATGAACTTGCTGTTGAAAGATGACCTGCTCGTACTTCAACAAAAGCCTAATTGTTTTAAAAATTGTGTCGCTACAGTATGCAAGCGCTAAGGCTCTTTAGATTCTTCAGTAAAAACATTATTTTAAAATGTTTGTTTTGATGTGTGTTTTGATGGATAAATGAGCTACTTGTTACCTTTTCACTGCAAATGCACTAGGAAACATTCTATTGATGGTTTTATTTTGATAAGGTAGCTTTAGCTTGATTTCCCGCAGCAACATAGTATACCTTGAACTTTGAGCAATTCATATTTTGAAAATACTTCTTTTACTCTTCTCATTAAGATCGACCGAGTTCCTGTCATCAAAATGACCATCCTCCTCAGGCCTCTCTGTAATTGTAACTGTCAATGTTGCAACGTGCAATATTACTCTAATGAGCTCGTTTCCTTTTTCGCTATACAATCTTTCAATCTTACAATCAATCTTTTCATAAAAATAGATAATGGAAATTAATTAAAATAATTAATGAATACGCCAACACACGCACAACAGCATTTTTGTATGTGTACATTTGGTTTACTTTTACTCGTCATCATCTAAAAACGAGTCCTACACCAAAAATGAGTCGCTTAAAACAATCTCTAATCAACTGAACTAGTCCATAATTTTTGTAAATATCCAGCAAATTGCCTGTTTGTCGTTTTCATCTTCACCACTAATCAGTAAAGTATTCCCATTTCAGATTCCAGGGCAGTTCATCATGTCATCAATTCAAAGCAATCATCACTTTATGGCTAATCCCATCCCATCATAATCTTCACGACTTGCCTTTCTGTCTGATGAAGTAACTTAAAAGGAGCCGCCGCTAAGCATTGACCTTCTTCACTGGTTGAAAAGTTGATGAAACCAGATTATTATAAAGAAAATCGGTAAGTGAACTAACATAGCATCACATTGTCACCTAAAAATGAGCCTGATTTACTAACATTTTACAGCCAACTCTATTGTAAAAATTAAGTTAAAAATTCATAACGATGATTTTTGTCGTTAGCAATTCATATTATTATTAGTTAAGCTTGATCTCTTTTATGACATCATCCTTTAAATTGATAAAAGAATCTGCAGTTTAATTAAAATTTAATAGGTTTGGTCTGCTGTAATCTGCAAAAATAGAAATGCTGCAAGTTATTTTTAAAAAACGTTTAAAAATCAAATTTAGCAAAGATTAAACAAAATTAGACCATTCCGCAATGATATATTTTTAAGAATTAAATAATTTCCAGTAGGAGTCATAAATTATCTGTGTTAACACAAATTTTTAAAGTAAATATAATTTAAATTGTTAGAATTGTATTTGTTCTTTTGATTGCAGTTTCCCGAGCACGGACTTGTAAGGCTTAACTAGAGATTACTCCTTTTTAGACACGACTTCGGCTCCTCAAATATTTTCCAGATGATTAACTCCGCGTCAGAAGTCAGCGATGAGACGCCGGTGGAAATCGTGCTCACAGCTAAGAAAATTTTAGTTCAAAAAATAAAAATAAATAATACAAAATCAAATGGGGTAAAGTTTTCAATGTTGCAACTCAATTCCATTGTATATAAGATTAGATCTGTGTACATATAGTTATTAATTAGATCAGGTTTAGACATTATGATTGTGTAATGGTTAGCACAAACTAATTATTTAAAAACTTGGCACAATCCTGTTTTGTTATAAATTATTGCTAAGAAAGACTGTGACTGCTCTTCCGCAAAGAAAATGCTGCTTGCTTCCTTTTTCCCTTCTTCTATTTCTACAAAGCTCCTTTTTTTGTTCTGACAAGAAGATGGAGAGACTTTTGCCCTTCACACTTTCACCTTTCTTAATTTCGTTATTAGTTTTGTTTTATATTTTTTTGTTGCTGTGGCTGCTGCTGTACTTAAAAGCAATTTATTTTTCATAAAAAATTCTACCAAATTAGAAGAGTAAAGGTTTTTGGTTCACATGTGTCTTTATTGCAATACAGAAAGTAAAAAAGTCTAAAGAGTAGCAAATAGGACGTGTGACTGCAAAAGGAATTTTTTATGTGATTTTTCAAGAACAAATATTTTAATTTTAAAATTGCTTCTTACAGTTAGTTCCTTCGTTCGTTCGTGATTTAATTCATTTTAATGGGAAAATGTGATGAAGAGAGAGCGTGGCTAAGCAGCAAGAGCAGCATTAAAGCAGCAATGGCGTACGTTGGTAGTAGCAAAAGGGAATTAAAAGCTGAAGATGAGTGCAAAAAACTAAGCAATGTTATTACTTAAGACTCATAAGAAGAAAGATTCGTTTTTTTCTTTTTTCTTCTTCTTCTTCCTTTTGAATAACGTAATTCATTTTTAAAAATTTTATTTCATAAAATTACTTCTTCTGTAAGCTAGCAACTGCTACCGCCACTATTAAAGCCTTCTTCTAAGGTATGTCATGCCCAAATACCAAAAATAGCCATTCGCCTACAAACCTACAAATTACGTTACAATGATGATGTTGATATAATGATATCATGATAATGACTGAGATGGGGACGTTGTAAGGTTTGAAATCGTAATAAAATCTTAACAGCGACTGCAGATTTGTTTTATACTACCGTAAGAAAGGAGAAGAAATCTCATCTGAACAATAACATGTATTGCAAAAACAGCAAAATAAAAACGTAAACGTGAATCAGCAGCAATGGAAAAATATAATCGCAGTTTAGTTTAGTTTTGGCTTTCATTTGTGTTGGTTACATGCAGATGTTTTTTCGTTCAAAAGTTTCCTGTCGTACTTAAGTCAAGTCAACTTTCTTGTCCGTGAGATGGATTTTGTTGCTGTATTGCTGCTTCACTAAATAGCTAAATACTTTCGTTTTGTCTGAAGATTACTCACTCAAGAATTTAAGAGCCACGAGACGGTGCGTGACATTCCCTTTCCTTTTACTCCGTTTCTTTTTTGTTTTGTTTTAATGGTTTCCTCTTTTAGAGATTTTGAAGGCTGAGAGACGGAGAGAGAAGAAGAGAAAGTGAGAGACAGTTAAATTATTATAATCTTTTGATGGAGCGTGTGTCGAAAGTTGAATGTCGAACAAATGCCAACATTTTAATACTTAATGGTATTTCTTGTTTGTTGTTGTTCTTTTTTTACTTTGCAAGTGACTTTCAGTGGAAGAATTTAATTATCGAGAGGAAAACAAAGTTTATTTTCTTAAAGTTATGTGTAAAGTTCTAGCATTACGCCATAAATGTTTTTGCAATTTTCATTCCAGGAGATCGTGTGTAGTTTGAAGAAAGTTCAAATCGGTAGCACAAACTTAATGTACTACAATACGATAGCCATGCTTCTCCTAATTATAATGATGATGATTAAAACAAAGGTTTTTTAATAAATAGTACGCTAATAAGAAAAACGAGGATAGAATGAATAATCCTAGTAATAGATGCTTTCTGGTCTTACTGCTTAATATACCTAAATAATAAATTCAAGATTTTTCATGATGATTCACGTTGATGATGATGGTGAACGCGTTTCTGTAGATTTGCTCAAAATGAGGGGAAACAGAACTAGACCAAAGACCAGATAAAAAATGAGCACTCCGAGATAATATAGTAAAGCATGCACCTATTTATTACCAGCGGCGGTGGGTCATAGTCATTCTGCTGCTGCTGCTGTTGTTGTTGAATATCCAATGCCAATGCTGCTGCTGTTGCTGATGATGATGCGATATGCAATGTAGGAATTTTGATGAGAAATTAATAAAAAAAAACAAGCTCTCCTCATGTTTTTCTTTTTATCCAGAGGGGAGACTAAAAACGAGAGAAAATGAAAGAAAGCAAAACGAGAAACTAAATGATGATGTTGTTGTTCTCTTTTCATTAAAAAAGACGAAAACCTTGCTCAACGTATTCTTTTATTTTATGAACAAACGTTGAAAAGCTGGAAGAGTGAAAAAAAGAAAGGAGAGAGAGAGAAAAGGATATAAATAGGTTGGTGGATAGGAATAGGGAGTGAAAAGGAAAGAAGTTAGATCTAAAAAATAGAATTTACGATTCTTCTTCTCTTCTCCACTGCTCGTTTTTACTTTCATTACTATTCTGCCATGCTGCTTCAGCTGCAGGTGCTGAAAAAGGAAACTGCATATGGTCCAAATTTCACTTCACACATTTTCGTTTACGCTGCGAATTAATATTCAAAAGCACAGACTTTCCAAAGGTTTTTGTTCATGATGATAATAGCATGGTTCTGGTTCTGTTGCTGCTGCTGCTTCTGCTGTTGTGTGATTATCTGATTAAGCTTTAAGCTTGTTGGGCTAGACTAGAGGCTACGGAAATGCCTATTGAATCGAACCATCCATTAAATACAGAATGTTGCATCGCACCGCATGATGATGATGATGAGTATGGTGCAGATGATAATCAGATGGTGAAAGAAAAAAACGAATTAGCAAGATAGAGAAAGGAACGGAATAAAAATAACCAGCGAGAGTTGAACAAAGGAAAGAGAAAAGTGGCTCATCGCTATCAAATATTTTTTACTGTATTTTGCTAAAGCTTTTTGTTTTTTTTACGATTTTCAGAAGATTTCGAATGTTATTGTAAAGAATTAGAAGAAGTAAATCTTGCTAAACTTCCACATAGTTTTTACTACAATAATGAAATCCAATCGGGGTATTTATGATCTACTATAACTATGTTAAGCCATTTGCTTACAAATTTACAACGGGAGTCGCATTGCACACTAAAAAGCATTGTCAAAAAAGAGTTTTTTGGCGAAGCAAATCGGTTATTTTGGAAAAGCCACTTAAAAAGTTGTATTCTTTTGTCTAAACTGAAGTATCGTTTAAGTTCCTCTTTATCCTCTTAATCATCCCCACGTTACGTCACACCACTACCATTGTCATTTAAAGTTTGGAGTTAGAGGAAAATCAATGTTGTTCATGGTATGGCAGTTAATGGTTCTGGGGATGATGAAGAGGATCAAAAACTGACTGATGGGCTGCCTTTTTGGTTGTCTCTATTGCTTTACTGTGAAGAGGACTTAAAAAATGAAAAGGATAGTGGCATTGACGATGGTGGCTGGTGTTGGTAGTCCTTGCCCTTCTAAAAGAAAGTACAGTTTCTACTTTTTTTTTGAAAAATTGAGTTGAAGGATGGAGGAAAGTTTTCCCACATTTTCCGGAGAATAAAATGTTTTTCAAAGTTTTCTTTTTTGCAAAAATGTTTTTTATAGAGAATGATGAGGGGAAAGAAAAAAAGACAACTTTTCTTGTAAAAACGAAAAGTGTAAAATCTGTCCAAACAGCGGAGATAAAGCAAGTTAAAATACGTAACATAAATGTGTGGACGAAGTGATATCCTTTAAAAATGAATTTTTTGGTAGACTGGAAAGGAACTAAAAGTGAATCATTGGAAAGGTCGGGAATAAAGTTTCAAGGAGAGACGTATTGTTCTGAATTACGTCGAATAAATACTGAAATAAATGTCGTAGTTAATAGTAAATGATGTAAAATAAAGTATTTGAGGTTTTGTTTTTGAAAATGAATAGTTGACATTTTAACGTTGATTCTTTAATTTTTCAAGAATCAGAAGCATAATTTACAGTAGATTTCATCTCATTATGACTGTCTTCTGGTATTTTTAAAATTACTGTCATCAGCAAATGTTTTTTTACTCCAGTCAAACTTACTTGAAGCTTGATTGCTACAAACTATAACTTGGAAGATACTTAAGTCTTGGTAATGTTAGATGTATAGTCACTCCATAATTCTTCATTACCCTGGTCACTCATACTGCATTAAAAACAATTTATATTATCGCAGCTAGCAATAAATTGATTTTCTTGAAGTATTTTGTAAATTGAGAATGATTAATTACGTAATTTATCTCTTTTTGCCTTTTACAATAATTTTACGCATGGTTTAATCGTATTTATCGCTTCAATTGAAATATCGTAAGAGGTACATAAAAAGCTAAAGAAGACTGATCCTAACTGCCCTGAGCCTAATAGGATTGGAGATTTGAAAGTTACCTTTTGCTTGTTAAGTTGGCATTAATATTGTCAGAATTATATAATATAATCTCTATTTTTCAAATAACCTACCTACGTGTACCCTTACATTAAAAATGTTTGACAAAAAATGTTACGGCGGCAATTCCAAAAAAATAAACTGACATCGACAAATTCCAACGGTTCCGTTTAATCAATAATTAAAAATTAATTAGCGATTGTAATTGTATTGATATTGATACTTTTAAAAAAATTACGAACTCAAATCCCATTATTTCATGTTCCCCTTTGATATTTCGAGACGCTCTCTAACATACCCATTTTAATTTCATTTTCCGTTCCTTTTTTTCTTCGTTTTAAATTTCTTTTCGAGATTTTCACATTATTTTCCACTTTTCCAAGATTAAAACAGTAAAGTGCCTTTTTTACTTAAATTGGAGCATCTGCTGCAGCCGCTGCTTGTGCCTCAAAGTTAAAAACCTCGCCCTCGTCTTGTCATTTCATCTCATAAGAATAAGAAAGGTTTTTTTAGTGTCCATCTCTTTATTTTTTTGCTGCTGTTTCTTCTATTTCTCAATATATTTAACAAAAGGACCGAAAAACTACAAGAAAAAATTAGGTTTAGGTTCAGAGTGAAATGTGACCGCTCGGCGCGCTCGTAGTTTCTTTTTCTTCATATTCCTTCACTCTTTTTGTTCTTGAGTGGACCAAAGAAACGGGAAAACGAGAAAAAAGAATAAAAAGACTGTTTTTGCGCTCTTTTACTTTCCTTTTTACTGGAAATAATGGGAAACGCGAGATAGCCATGAAAAGAGAGAGAGAATTTGAATTTGAAATGAGCAGAGCAGAAATGCTCCTCTATTCCATCCAATCCCCTCTAATTCCTTTATATTTTTCACCTCAGCAGTGCTGTGATGATGATGATGACAGATGATACTGTGGTGGTGGTGGAGTTAGAGTGTTGAAAGTTGAAAGAAAGTAGGCAAGCAAAAAATATGAAGTAATTGAGAGTAAAAGTGGCTGAGTGAGTGAACTGATGTGAGTAAAAGATTCGGTTTTTTGGGAATCGTTTGAAGGAAGAAAATGTTCGGAGAGAGAGGAACAAATGGGAGCTGCCTGGCAGAAAGCTCTCATATCACCATCATTGTCCATCATCATCAAATAATGTCATAGCTTCTCTTTTTAGTCCTCTTAAGCTTCTATTTGATCATGATTTGGGCAATGATGATGATGATGAAGAAGAAGAGATGAAAGCTTTTTGGGAGCTTTTCTTTTATTCAACAGAAAGAAATTTTTAGTAAGAAATACTTTCTTAAAATTTTACGTTGCTAAAATGAAATTTTCTAAAATGGAAGACCTGTTTAATTAGATTGATCACTTTCAACGTTACTTTTCTTAACGAAAAATTTAAAAATTTTAATTTAATAAGGGATTCTGTCGATTCTGACGTTAGTTACGAACAGTTAAGCGGTATTTACAATTAATTTTCCTTATTTGCATCTGTTAACGAAAAAGATATGCATCAGTTGGTTGTGTGTCGTGGAGTTGCAATTTAAAATCACTTAAATATAATCTAAAACTAATAAACTTTGTTTCTTGTTACTTTTCTTTACAGCGAACGCTTTACGTTTAACGTTAAAAATATTCTCTAAAACTAAACCATTATAATATTAACTCCGAACAAAGAAAGAAAGGAACGAAGTGAAAGTGTACACTAGCAGCAGCAGCAACTCTTAACCAATTTTTATGTGTATGCTGCTGAGCTGAATCTGTTGAAATAATTTTTTTTCTGTTTTTGTTCTTTTTTCTCGTACAGGATGTGAGTTGAATTACCAAAAACATTGCGTGTACAAAATCCCGAGCAATTGTAATATGAGATACAACAGGAGACGCTCATCGTCCTATTTAGGCGTGCCTCGGAGATTATCTATTAAAACATGATTTTAAAACAAACAAAAAGTTTTTTACTGCCTTCGAAACTTTTATTGTAAAAGATTTTTTATTATTCTGTTTAGATAGGGAAATAAATTGATGAGATAAGGATAGGGCTTGGTAGGCTATTTCCTTCCTGTTTGTTTGTTCCTGTCTCTTCTTTCTCTCTCCTTGGTTAATTATGATTCATGATGATGAGGATGAGAAGAAGGAGGAGGATGATTTAACAGTATTTTGTTGATGTTCCCAGCATTTTGGTACAACTTTTTAGTTGATGGTTGAATAAACTGAAGTCACGCAACGGAAGTAAGAATATTTGGGGGTAGTGGGTAGTCGTTTGGAGGAAGGATGGCACAGCAGCGGTGACGACAGAAGCAATTATGATTGCGGTGAATGTGAATGATGATGATGAAAGGAGACATCATTTTTAATTTTAATATTCCCGTTAATGTTACCATTATTGGAAGTAAAACAAATCATTGTTGAATCGTCATAACTTCACTAATTGAATCCGTATCTAATTAAATTATGAACTGCTTCTTTAAAAAATATTTTGTTGGTGTCTTCATTATATATTGATCGACTTCACCTTTTCTGTTGAAGTTTGCTTTTGTTTCAATTTCGTTAATGCTTCATCAATTTACAGGCAATTATAGATAATATAGAGACACGTTGAAAATATTGGCCAATTAAACAATAATATAATATATTTTTATGTTTAATATATGTATTCATAGTCGATGATGAAGATGATTGGTAGCAATACTCTATCATATGCCACTAGGATCTTATACTCTTCTTTTACTAAACTATATTTAAACATTGTTTTGGCGTTGTCCTTCCTTTTGTAGCAATTGTTTTTATCCTTCTCTTAAACGTTTTACTCTTCCTCTTCGTTTTCTTTCATATGTGGAACGAAACAAGGAGAAGAAAGAAGATATGTGGATTGTGAATGCAAATGTGGAGCAAATGTTCTTTCTCTGTCTTTCTCTCTTGCTGTGTTTATTGCTCATGTTTTTCTGTAGTTCTTATTTTACTTCTGCTTTGTTTCCTTTAATTAAGCATATTTTGGGTTGGGTTGAATTCATTCGGGGTAAGCAAGCACTGACTAAGCAGGACCCCCTGAACTTTCTTGTGCTCCTTTCTCCATTTTAATTTTTCGAAGTAAATATTTTTGAATCAGCAGGACCAAAGTAGCAGCAGCATTTGATATTTAAGCTGAAGTAAGTTGAATTAGTTCAGTTCAGATTTTGGAAAAAGCAGGAGGAGGAGGAGAGAAAGTTTATTAGGGCAAGAGAAAAACTATTTTCTCGTTTCTTTTTCACTCTCCCATTCCACTTACTTTCTTTGTTCGGTCGTCGGGTCGTCGTTCTTCCTCTTTTTCTCCTTTTTCTCATCTAAACTAATTAAGTTAGTGTGAGGCTGCTCGGATAGTCAAGTATGGTGAAGAAATGGGAAGAAATAAAGTAATGAGTAAAAATGAGAAAGCAGGAGAAAAAAAGAGAAAAAGAAGTCGAAATTATATTTTCAGGATATTATTAATCACTTGCCGATTAGATGCATTTATCGTACGTTTGGCTCTTGTTGTGTTTGTTCCTTTGTCAACATTTAAATAATGTTCCACATCAGACGATACATTTCTGCGTAGATACGTAATGTGGAGTAGTGGAAGGAAAGGCATTTTTCCTTTCTTTCAGCTTCAGTTCCAATTCGATCCAAGATAAAAAAACGATGAATTTGTGACATAACTTAATTTTTCTATGTCTGTCAATTTTTTAAAGAGGTGTTACATTTGGGCTGTTTTTACAGGTTAATTAAAAAAGATAACATGTTTTGCCAAGCTTTTTATTAAACTAAACAAATTCTGACTGAATTGATGTTGTTCATGGATATTATTTTACTAGACAGTCCAAATTATAGGTGTTTTGTGCGTCTAGAACGCAGACCCATCTATGATTAAGTACAAGAAAAATTTAAAAATATTAATTGCTGACGTTGTTAAATGTATGAGATATTTTGGCATCTATTTTATATCTTAAAAGTCTTAAACAGCTTTGTTTCTAAAGATTTGTCTTAATCGGAGCTCTAGTAATCAGTGCAATGCAGACAAGCACCTTGGATAATATAAATCATTAAAACAAAATCATTATTGCACCCATAAGAAATCAATTATTGAAATCAATTCAATTCAAATAATAAGCTCAAGACGGTTTTTAAGCTTTAAACAAGGTTCTCACTTTCTGCTTCAATAAATCTGGAAATTTATTTTGACTAAGAAAAGCTTAATAATATTTTTTCTCAATTTTCTGATTCTGTTTTGTTTTCTTTCCTTTGTAGGTGGAAGGTTCTCCTGATGAACCTGCAAACCCAGACCTGCAAGGTAAAATATTCATATAAAATTCAATAATTTTATTTTTCTCACAAATATCAAATCACCATCTTTATTAATCGAAAATTTGATATCTTCGCTCAAAATAATAATATCGGGCAAATGTAACATGACAGACAGGAGAGAAATCAGATCGGACAATAATTAAGCTTTTACTTTTACATCAACCCATTTCATCTCAATAATCGCAATGATCGGAACGTATTAGTTGACCTGTTGACCTTGCCTTGCGTATTCCTCCACTCTGATTATGTTATTTGCATTGAATTTTCTGAATTTAGTGGAGATCATCGAATCTGCATCCATCCCCTATTCAATGATTTTGTCTTCTTTTTTATCGTTATTTTTATTTTTTAAAAGTTTTATTAATAATTTGAGAAGCAATTCAAGAGTCAAAATTAAGAAACAGAAAGAAATGGCGCAGGGAAGAAAGACGACCTTAACTGACTAATCGTAAATTGA
>JAHZNJ010003133.1:0-15224 GCA_027744475.1 Lepidocyrtus cf. sotoi NNG-2020 | reverse complement strand
AAGTAAGGTGATGAATAAAAAGATAAAAGGGAAACGAAGCTGGTAAGCAATGATGCAAACAAGAAAAGAGGGAACAATGATTTCAACTTATCATTATAAACTTTTTTCTTTCTTCTCTTTTCCTTCTCACTCCTCTCACTCGCTGACTCAATCATCCATCTTTTTTCCAACCAGTTTAGAAAATTATAAGCTGTCTTTTTTTCGAAGTTCTTGCCTCTTTTTTTCTTTTCCAAGAAATTTCAGACTTTTTAAATTTTGTTGTGCTTCGATGCATTGCTTTATAATATTCTGCTGCTGAATGAAAATTGAGTACCAAAGTGAGTGTGAGTGTGAATGCCATCTGCCAAAATAATGTAATGGAAATAGACAAGATAAAATGATGGAAGATGGGGGAAAATCAAATGACAAATAATGATATTTAAAAACACCACGATACAATACATAGCCTTTAATATACCTATAATACCTAAAATATATAGATAGGCTTTATTTTCAATCATTTTAAACTTTGTGTTACGCACACCAAACCTTTCTTTTCATCTTCTTTTTCCTCGATAAAAATGATAGTACCATCGAAACGAGCCTGATTGATCGGTAACTTTTTAAAAGAAATCAAATTGCCTTATTTCTGCTTTTAGCTTAGTTTTTACTACCAAAGGAATACACTAAAACTTTCTACAACTTTGAAGCAGCAGGACGCGCTCCCAAAAGTTAGATGAAAGCTTAATGTATTTCAATATAAACACTTCAAAACAAATTATGGAAAACTTGCTAACGCTAATTAAGTGATACTGATGACAAAGCTTTCGCTTTTAAAAGAAAATTCATCCTCAGCATTAAAAAGAAGAAAACAAGCAAAAATCAATGTAACAAATACAGCATAATACAAAATAATATAGTATTTGCTTGTCTGCCATAGATAACTATTCCAAATTGCTTTCTTATTACTCACTATTTATCTGTTGCGAGCTCAAAAAGTGACACTGACCATCCTTCATTTCATAGGTTTTACTTTCTTTGCACGAACAACAATTTTCCAGAAAAGACGTAGACGTATCCCCTGTCACATTTTCACATTTTCAAAAGGAAATGTCATCAAAAAAGATTGAAAGAAAATTGAAAAATACATTTAACCCGACATAATATTCCGGTTACCTTCCATTACCTTCATTGTCAAGGTGGACATAATATAAATGAGAATCATAAAGTCATAGTATTGTGTGTGAAAATAAATAAAGCACAAAAGAGAGTACGGGAAGCGACGACGTTGCTTTTGCTTCAGCTACTTCCACAAAACAGTGATGCTTCCATGCATGACATCATCATTGCATCATCAGAATCAAGATCTGAAACTTCATACGGCTTTTTCTTTTCTTCTTAACACATTTCAACAGATTGTAACTAGAAGAGTATATTTCTATTTATCCATAATAAGAATATTCATACCTTGAAGGAAGTAAGACCAATTTAGCTTTTCTACGAAAGCTATACTTTTGAAAAAAAGCTAAATATGCGCTAGTTTTTTGACCTTTTACAATAAATTAACACTTACTTTGTTGCAGAATATTACCACAAAAATTTCATTAAGATTGGTTTCTGGATGGATACAATGTTTTTGTAAGATTGTAGACATATTCTTAGAAAATATGAATGGCTTGGTTTTGTTTTTGTTCAATATAAAAGAAATATGCGCTGATGTGAGTAAACCATTAAAGACACATTCAAATTTTCTTTGAGATCGTGTTTTGTAGAGGTATTAGATTGTAATACCGACCTCTCTCTAACTTTCCTTTTTTGTCGTTTTCCTTATTCTTATTCTTCAGTACAACATGCGAAGTAGCAAAATCAAGAAAAATAACAAAAGGGAGAGAACGAGTGAAAAAGAAACGAGAAAGTAAATGGTTCCCACCTGAGATGAGATTTACAAGAAGATTCAGCAAACGAACCAGCAAAAATACAACTTTCTATCCTCACTTTCCTTCTCGATCTCTCAATTTCGTTATCTACCGTTCTCTAATACTGCCTCTCCGACTGTTTTCCCCTTTTGTTCCTCATCTTTCTTTCCATCGCTTTGCATATCAACATCCTCTACAGATGCATTTGGTTTTCCTCACGTTACATCGTTCGTTGTTGTTGAAAAAAAAAGTGAAGGGAGGAAGAAGTAAAATGGAATAGTAGATAGCTCAAAGATTATTAACATCAGGATGAGAACAAGAAGATGAATAGGGAAGATGTAGAGGAGAGGACCCATACATTACATCATTTCCATTTTCTGCTTATATCATCGTAAATCTAGTAAATTTTCCACAAGCATACCTTTTTGTTATCATCATCAGCATCAGCATCATGCGCTTGATAAAACGTGCGCCCGGAAAAAATTTGATTTTACGTCTAACCAACCACTCTTTCTGCCAGTAAGCACATTTAGTCATCATCATCATAATTTTATTTTTCAAAAAAGAACTTTTTTCTTCCCTTCTCCTAAAAAATGTTTTATTTTTTCTCGTTTCGTATTTTACTCTGAAAATATTTCAGGAAAAAAGTATTTTCCTGACGAGAGAATTTTTTGTATATTACTCATGTAAAACAATAGGGCTTGAAACGAGAGTAATTTCCCGGGAAAGATATTTCCCATTTGGAATAAAGAATAACATACTTCTGTAGGTATTTTTTTAGCTAATACGAGTTACAATGAAATGAGCAGATGAAGTTGTAGATAATGCCCAGCAAAATGATACTCTTTCCTTTTTATAAAAATGTAATAGTACATAAAAATTCTAACAGGTCATCCTCCCGCACATATGTACGATATTATTATGTGAGTTAGCAAGCAGGCATTTTCGTGTCTCTTGGTGGAAGATAATGATAAATTGTAATGCCTTAATAATAATAGTAATAATATCTACCCATATTGAAATGACAAATAACGTAATCTTCTCGCTCTTTGTTTCTAGATGCTGCGTCGGTGGTGTTTTCCAAACCATGTGGAATTCAGTGTTACTTTGTGTGAAGAGGAATTATAGCAATATCATCATCATACTAGTGGAAGGAAAAACCCAATGTGATCAATTTTCCGCCCGACTGTTCACTTTTTTGTCTGAATCATCATCATCATCATCAAGAGCCGCGGCAGTCTCCTATTGTAAGTTACACCTAAGATCAAATTAGATTTGTGAGCAAGAATAAATTATCATGTGGAATGTATTATTGTTACTGTGTTACATGATCCAAAAAAGAAAATGAACCAGCCTCATACATCAAATGAATGAATAACGCTGGAAACTACAAAAAACCAGAAATGGTGGTCCTCATGCAGACTCAGCAGCAGCAGCAACGAGAAGTAAAAAATTCCGTAAATGAGAAAATTGTGGTGAACAAGTGGAAGAAGAAGAATTTACATTTTGCATAATGCATTGCCTAATTCCCCTGCGGGGATTTTTTTATTTCATTTAAAGTAAGACATTTAATCATTGTATTATTATAACATCTAATTATTTTTTTGGAGCAAGATGAAGTTAGTCGTGAATGATTTATTTTGGAAGATGGAATACCAACGCAGACAATTACTACTCTAGGAAGCAACGATTACAGTGATTCCACCACTACGACGACCACCACAAGACAACCCCTTGGTGGTGTTCTATAATTACTATAACAGATATTGTTATTCTTGAGAAATTGATGAATGTACATAAAATATTATCTTGCTCAGCAAAAAGGAATTAAAAAGCTCTCAATCTTTTTCAGGAGAGATTCTATTAGAATTTTTTGGGATTTGTTGTCACATTTTTGCCCATTCGTTGTCCTCCTATCTTTTTTCCTACATCACATCGGTTTATCAAGACTACAATCTTGATGACGACGACGATGATCATCATCATCAAAAGCTTTATCTATGTCATGCATAATTTTAAATAATAGCATCAAAATTAAATATAATGAGATAAACGCTCCACTTCTTCCTACCTGCCTTCCTTTTCACTCTATTTCAAGCTAATTCTTGCTCTCGTGATTCTTCCTTTCTTTTTTATTTTCCGCTCTGTGCGTTTTACCAGTAGAGTTGGTTTTTCTAGACGTTGCTGTTTGGTTGGATTTCTCGTAGCTAAAGTCTCCAAGCTGGGTTGTTTGAGTTAAGCTAAAGCGGATGTATAAGGAGAGAAAGAAAGGAAAAAATCGTCGTATTATTGTCCCACTGGACGACTTTAGATCACACGAGTATGACAAACTTGACGGAGAAATTATAATCACGTTGGAATAGACACCTGAGGTTGTGCTTTTATGACCCACAGGAATGTGCTCCATCAGTAAAAAGTTTTAATTAAATCCCTGGAGTACCATGCCACAAGTACTTATGCAGTTCTCTCTCTCTCTCTCTCTCTCTTTCGCCTTCTCCTTTTTAACAACACAGTTGGTCGGCCACTAAGCTCTCTTCCACTCCTTCCTTCGCTTTCTCTTTTACCCAAAAAAGGGCCTACTCCTAAGCGAAAGGAGAGGGAGATAAAGGGGAAAAGAGAGACAGTCAAGTCACTCACTTCAGAAGAGGAAAAAAAGAGACGACGACGACGAGAAGAGTGGGAAAGGAAAATAGAGCTATATATCTAAACATGCATGAATACTTTTGCTCGTAAAACGAACGTGTAAAATTTATTTCAATAATGGACGACCACTACTACTACTACTACAACGACGACTGTATTTTTTACATGAGTTCACTCACTCACTCACAAACTTACATTTTTTTGCTACTATGTGGAAGTGGAAGGAAGAGACTAAAGTATTTTTTTTAGTTTTTTTTCTGCTGCTGATGCTGCTATATCTTTTTTATAAGGAAAACGTGCTTTCACTGCAAAAATGGATTGTTTTGATTGCTGAGTTAACATAATTTTCCTCATATACTGATATACTCTTAATATAGACATAAGTGCATACCTACTACCTATTATATACCCAAGTAGATCTTCAGGAAAGAAGTATTTTAACAAAAAATAGTCTTGTGTAATGTACCTATGGTGTGTATCTTTCTCTCTCTCTCTCTCTTACTACCCATCTTTCCGATTACATAATATATTCAAACAGATAACAAAATCGGAGAATCCTCTTTCTTATTTTTTTCTCCTTATTTTTCCTCCTTTCTCTCAAGTTTAGTTAATCTAAACTTGGTATTTATTGCAGGCTGTGCATAAAAAAGAAGAAGAGGGAGAAGAGAATGAAATTCATTGAACTTGATCAATGCAGCAGGCTTCAGTTTCTCTCTCTCTCTCTCCCTCTCTCTTGATCAGTTTTCATATTTTCTCTTTTGGAAGAAACTTCTACAATGCTAAGCAAAAATATCGAAGCAGTAGCAGCAGAAAAATCTACGAATTAATCAAAATCATTTCATTTTCCTTCTCTGAAGAATTCTTGTAATAGATGAGAGCGGAAATAGTTTGTGCACTACGTATTTATTCTTAAAAGGAAAGAAAGGAAAAGAAAGAATAACCAAAAAAAAGAAGCAAAAGCTTCCATTTTTCGGGATGATTTAACTTAACAAAGTGTACGGACATAACAATGCCATGCCACAGCAACCGAAAAAACTTCCTTAGGTAATTTTCTCAACCATTTTACTTTACTATTTTATGTATATTCTATGTAACTGTAAAATTTTGGCATAATATATTTCCTCCACCACAACTATAACTAAAATACCTACGTTAATAATAAACGGAGAGATTAAACTTGTTTTACTTACTTGGTCATTTGCAACAGGATCACAACAACGACACAACGCAAGACAAGCACCACAGTTTTAGTTTTGTTGTTGTCCTGTAAATAAAATAAAGAAGAAATTGAGTGGATTACTTATTCCGGACTTTTTTATTATTCGTTCACCATTATTCATTTATTTTTCCAGAATAGTTGGTATTATTATAGCATTTTTTACTCGTTTGCCTTCCTCTCTTTATTCATATCTAATTTGTTGCTCTCCTCCCATTCATCCATTCTTTCTCTCTCCCTCTCTTCTTTCTCTAAAATCCCTCAATTTTTCATTGTCCCTTTCTTGTTTAGGGGATCTGCTTCTACGTCTGCTGCTGATGTTACAGCTCTGCTTCATCATGAAATTACTAAAAAAAATTCCATCGTTATTTGGTTAGTAGCGGTAGTGATGCATAAAGATGAAAAGAATTCCATTCTTCGCGACGCTTATTTCAACAAGTATTCATTTAATGGGTTAAATATCCCTAGAGTAGTAATAAGTAAAAAAAGAACGACGAAAGAGAGGAGAGAGAGAGAGAGAGTTTGAACTGAAAACGAAATTTTGTTACAAAACCTCAACCAAATGGCATTTTTAGAGAGACGAGAAAGAAAGAGCAAAAGAACAAAAAATTATTATTATATTCAAATAGGCCGTAGCAGCAACAGCAGTCGTAGTAACATTTCTACACAAGAAAAAAGTTTTTTAGTTATTTTTCCATTTTTTTGTAAAAATTTCTGCCTTATGTTGACATGTCATGATGTTTACTTGACTGAGACTGATGCAATTGATGAGAAACCTTGGCGAGGTCCTTGGACTAGACCAGTTGGAAAAGAAACAAAAGAAAGAAAAAAGTCAGTTGGTTTGTCCTCTCTCTCTCTCTCTCTCTCTTTTACTTTCAACTTTCATTTTAAACTCTCTTTGGACTGTTGGAAATTTTTTTAAATTTTGAAGGCAAGAAAGAGAGAAAGACAAAAAAAATGCTTGCCAATAACAACGTTGCTTCTCTCTTCCGTTGCCCCAATGCACATTTTTCCTTGAGCCGAGCCCAGCCAACTATCTAAAATACTTTTTTTCTGTTCGTGCGTTTTTTCAGTTACTTTATTAAATTCATATGAAAACGTTTTCATCTACTCCTTTCTGGAGAAAAAGTTTTTTTTTCCTTTTCCGTCGATATTGTACTTTTGGATCTCATGACAATGCAATCAGAGAAATTGAGTAGGATACTTTAACTCGGAGAAAAAAGAAAGAAATAAGGAAGATGAATGAACGAATGAATTCAAATAATAAATGTAAAAAGGAGAAAAAAGAAGAAGACGAAGGGAAAAATATTAAAAGTTTGAAAAAGGGAAATGGAAATGAAGAATTTTGTTTCCATAAGATTCCAATTCTACGGAACTGCCTCGCCGCTCTTCGTACTTCATCTCCTTTTTCTTTAATGGAACAAGAAAATAAAAAAAGGAAGAGCAAGAACAAACTCACTTTGTCTATCTACACTACCTTTTTTAATATTATCATTGCAATAAGAAAACAAATATATTTGATAAAGTAAGCAAAGAAAGAATAGAAAAATTCCGTTTAGTTGTACCGGCAGATGTACACACTTACAATATAATAAATGGAAAAGTAAAATGCAATGAAAATGCATTTGGCTTGGTTTTGCTGTTGCTGCTTCTGCTGCTAGGTGAATGCAAGTATGTGGGCGGCTGCTGTCATTTCCAAATGCATAATGCTAGCAACCCACAATAATATTAAAGAACTGTAGCAATATTGTATCAATACGTATTATTTATATGTCTCTCAATATGACTTGATATTGTGATGATAATGATAGTAGTATAGTGTAGGTGGTTAAGTTAGTTGGTCGTCTTCGCCTGTTTTTCAATGAAAAACATTTTATTGGAATAGACGGAGAAAAACGAAAAGAAGAGTTTGCAAAATACAAAGAGAGAGAGAGAAGAGTAAACTGTAACCATTATAACAAACACAACCTTCTACGTCTTTTTCCTTAAAAAAGAGTTTCCCTTTCTCACTACCTCCTTGCGCTCACACTGATTTTACTTTACTTTTATTATAGAAATTGTGAAAAGTCTGTTAGTGACATGAATCATGCCTCCTATTGAAGTTCACCAAAAACAAATTGAAAGAGGGAAGTAAAAGAAGACGAAGACGAACATTATGAAAATGCAAGTTTTATCTAAAAAAGAGTTTCTGCTGCTGCTGCTGCTGGCACAGTTACTTTTTCTTCTTCTCTGAAAAAAGTTGTGTATAACCAATTCTGTCCATCGCATATCGCATCGCAATCGCAGCATCGTCCCAGAATAAAAATTCTAATGTCATGGCAGGAACGCAGGCGGGGTGTTTGCATTTGCGAGGGTCACTACGACTACACCACCACAAGAAATTGTCTCGATGATGATGGTTCTTCTTTTTCTTCTTTGCTTCTGAACATGTTTACGTACTACACTACGTAGAAATAAATCTTGAAATATAAAGTGTAGGGTTATGTGTGTATGGCTCTGCTGCTGCTGCTGCTGCAAGAGTTGCACCTGCTGTTCCTACATTTCCCTTTCTCTCTCTCTCTCTTTCCTCTTTCTTTCGCATACACACATCTCCAAAAACTGGAGAACATCAGCAATATACCTATACCTTGTCAGAATGCTAAGAGTTGGGACGTCACAAAGTTTTGACAACAAGAAACCCTTTCTCACTCTCTTCCATTCTCTTTTTCTGTCTCCCTTTCCTACCACTTTCCTTGCCTTCCCCATTTCTATTTCTCTGAATACAAAGTTTCACATACCATCATTATTAATTCCAGAAATATAATACGTACGTGGCACTCACGAAAAACGACTGAAAGACGATCAACAAAACGTCAACCAACCAATCCAACAAACCAGCTAAATGCAACGGATTACATATTATTATTATTATTCTAACTCAAACGAAATGTACGTATTGAATTAGTTATTGTTTACTTACAGATATTTACTATTTACCTTTATAAACTCAAATGTAATCACCAATATGTATTTATCAATATAAAGAAATACGGTTGGATTTTGGTATAGGAATGTAATGTATAGAAGAAAACTTTCAATGAAGGACAGGACAAGCTTTCTTTCCCTTAGCCTTTCTTCGATATTTCGATATGAATGTAGAACAATGATAAACAATCACACGCGTTCTTCCAATTTATCCGTCGCTCTTTCCTTCCCTCCATCTTTCACTCACTCTTTATCTGGATCATTCATTCTCTTCGCTTCTGTCCAAACAAAACGCAGAGGGGTATGATGTCAAAATACTTGACAAAATTTTGTCACTTTCTCTCCGCCAGAAAAATAAACCAGAATGACATTATTATTATTGTTTGTGCATCGCCAGTGCTACGTTCCTCTACTACTGAAGGAATACGTTTCAGTATTTCTCTGATTCTTTCCAACTTATCAGAAAATTAAAGGAAATCCCCAGTTTTCTGAAAAACTAAAGTCATTAATATACAGCAACAACAACAGCAACCATAATAATAATCAGTATTTCAACAGTAGCATACAACTAGTTCGTCAAAATAGTAACGACGGAAGCATAAATATTATTTATTTAATCAAAAACCTATATTTTCAATCATTCTAAAAAGCAAAACAGCGATTGTTCAATCTCTTTGACAATTTTTTCAATTTGACGGGTTTCTCAAATTGATAAAAAAGTTAGAAAAGCAAATCCTACACAGAGAATACAAGAAAATAATAGAATGAAACAGCAGAAAGTAAAACTGGAGTAACAGAGCTTCCATTTTATGATTAAAACGGCTATTATTACTAGATCGGAGATCTAGTTATGCGATTAGTCTGTTTGTCCGTCCGTCCGTCCATCTGTCGGTGCTCTAACTGTCGAACGCGTTGACCGATTGCCATGAAATTTGGCAAAGATGGTCCCTCAACCTTCCGTAACAAGCCTATTGTTTTTCAGCGAAATCGGTTCAACGCTGCCAGCGTACCGAGTGAAAATCTGGAGCCCATGCGCTCCATAAGGTTAACATTGCTATTTAACTGCATTTTTCAACATGGCTTTGTGATGCAAAATAAAGGTTTTGAAAACAAAAGGTGACCTTTTTGTATTTCATTGTTTATTTAATGAATCATAACAATAGCTGCTTAGCTGGCTTTATACATATTGTATTGAATATTATTACTAGATCGAAGATCTAGTTAAGTGGTCAGTCTGTTTGTCTGTCCATCGGTGCTCTAAGTGTCGAACGCTTTGACCGATTTCAAGCAAATTTGGCATAGAGAATCCTTAGACCCAGGGTAGCAAGCCTATTGTTTTTCAGCGAAATTTATTTAAACTTCAGCGAGATTAATTAAATTCCGGCTTGCTCCGATCTAGTGGTTCCACCGTTTGCTTTGCAAGCGTTTATTATACGGGTACTCATCCGATGATGATGATGATAATAAGATAAGAATTAAATCATCGTTTTTACTTTACCTCTACTGTGCTGCTGCTGCTGTGGGTCATGCCGTCATGTCACGTACATTTTTTTTACTAAACGCAAAATATTATTATTATGATGTATGATGTAAAGATGTAAGTGTAAGTAACATGCAATTGAATGATCATTTTTATACGATGATGATGCTGATGATTATTATCATCGTCATTATCAATCCTACTTCTGCTTAATGCTGGGAAGATATCATTTCAAGTGGTCAAATATTATTATTGCTACATCGTAACATCCACCAGAGTAAATGGATTTGGCGGTCGGTGGTGGTTGTAGGATGGACATGCTACTTCTAAAAAATACTTGTACCACTATTATTGTTTCTCTCTCTCTCTCCCTTTCTTCTCTTCTACTATATCATATTATTCCCCACCAGGTTTCTTTCTCCCTCTCCACTCCTGCTGTTGCAGTAGAGCAATAGAAGGATAAAACCGGTATTGCCAGTAGTCGTAGTAATAAGTAGTTTCTAAAAGATTTATTATAAATCTGAGCGGTTGCCTCCTGCGTCCACATACACACTGTTGGATATCCCACACTCACATGTACAAAGAGAGAAAAAGAGAGAGACAGAAAAGTAGAAAGGAAAGAAAAAAATCAGAAAAAGATATCACTTTGACCAGTCAGAAATAGTAGACCAGTAGAGCATTGCCTTTTTTACTGTTACGACTATTGCACATCTTATGACCATTACGTTGCTACTACTACTACTGCTACTACGACACTGCAATTCTTCCACTTTCCCTCTATTTTTTCATCTTTTTCTCTCTTCTTTTTTCTCATCTTGCTGGCTATCTTCTATATACTATACTACTACAGATAACTTCCTCTTCCTTTTCACTCTGGGAGAAACACGATCGGGAGGAGAAAATAAGGGAAGGACGCCAAGAGAGAAAACTATTCTGATTGTGAAGTGGAGCTCTCGAATGTAAAGTAATATGCTTGATTACATATAAAATTCCAACAAACGTACGTACGTGGTTATAATCCATCCGTGTATTACTACTCTACATGCTTACATAATATTACTTTTGCGGTCCAACATACTTACATTAGTTGTCCACAGAATGATTTTATATGATACTGTCAGGGATGAGGAGAAGAGCCGAAGAAGAAACTTTTTTCCCCGAGATTTCTCTAAAATAGTTATTCAAACTTCTAGAAAATAGCTGACAACTACCTTTTGTAGACAGACACGCAAAATTCAGCAAACAAAATGTAAAAAATGAAAACGAATCTAGTCAAACAAACTTGGAATAAATAGAATCTCTCTTCAAAATACTTCAGTCACTCGAATAAAAGTAGTCTGATTTCATTTCATTCCATTTCTTCTTTTCAAATTTAATAATATTATGTAAGTGTACTTACTTTCTACACTTTAAACAGATGTTGCTGCTGCTTTTGCGTTGGCGGTAGTGGTGGATTGAATATTGAAACTTTTTGAAGATTGTCAAAGCAAAGCAAAAAAAAGTAAAGAACCCAACATAATATCAGGATAAATTAACTTGAATGATGATGCTATGCTACTGGAAGAAATTGAATGAGTCGACTCATTTTTTTGTTTTTGAAATTTCAAATGTAGCGTGCAAAAGCAAAATAGTACTTAGATACTACATAATATGTACTTATTTTTACTATAGTAGTTTTTATGTAATTCGCATTATTATTGCTTGATACTCCTCCTCAACTCTGCTTTGGGCTTCTTTGTGAGGTTTTTTTATAATAATTTTATTTCAAGTACATAGTAGCATAAGCACTAATAGAAGCTTGAAAAGTAGCTGGGGTGGTACTTGTTGTTGTCGTTGTTGTTTGTTGGATTCGAACTTCTAAGTCTCCTGCTGTGCCTTCCTTTTCTCTTCTTCCTTTAGTAAGTGAGAGAGAGAAAAATCACCTTACCTCTCTAAGTTTGGAGAAGAGGGATAACGTACAAACATATTACCGTCATCATCATCAGCAACTACAACCACCACCGCGCCGCACTCCAACAACAACTACAATTACAGTGATCATCCTTATATGATGATGATTCTCTCCGTTCCAGCAGCAGCAGTGGCAGCAAGCAAGGAAATCAGACCAAAACAGATTTCTTTTCTGGGTTTAATTTCAGGTTGAATTAGAATATAGAACAGTTGAACATTTAGAGAATAATTTTTGGCTTCTCTCAGCAGCAGCAAGCAAACAGAGTTTTAACTTTGGTGGCATTCATGCATGGAGAACACACACACACACACAACGCTTTCCCGCACACACAAGAAGACAAGTGATAGCTGCGTTCGCATGAGTGCATGTTCTTACAAGTTCATGAATACCCAAAATCTCAACTTTCCAATACATTACCAAATATAAATATACACTTACAGATACCATAGTACATAACATAAAATAAGTGTTCTGCATACAATATTATGTATAATATTACTTTGTATATTATATGCAATTTCCTCCCAATTTTCCCAAGGATAGTTTTAGTAAAACCGCTGACTCACGCTGATATCCTCTGATATCCATCCAGAAAGAGAGAGAAGGAGAGAGCAATACCACATTTGTAAGCAAATTTTGTAGTAAAATTGAAACTGCTTAAAGCGTCTCTTCTTCTTCTTCTTCTTTCCACTACTGCGGCAGAGTCAACAGCAAAAGCAAATGTAACGGCGTCAGTGTCGATAAGTCGATATACTTCTTCTTCTTCTCCAGTAATGATATTCAGGCTTCGTAAAGTTTTCTATAATGGATTCTGATTCTGTTTCTCATTTGTGAAAAATATCAACAACAATGCGAAATAGGAAGCAGAAAGAGAGAGAGAGCGCACATCGGAGATAAGAGAAGAAGTCCTCCTTCCTAGCTTAAGTAAAGGAAGAGAAGTCGGCAGCGGCGGTAGTGGTGGTGCGGTGGTGGTATTAAAAAGATACAAGACATTTGGTATTACTTGCGCGTTCTCCTAAATAAATGAAATGCAACAGTAAAGATAGTAATGGGGAAGAAAAAGAAGAACAAAAACAAACTAAAAAAGAAGAAACAAAGAAGTAGAAGAAAAAAATTGGAAAAGGCTTTAGCCCTTTTCCTCCCCTTCTTTGTTTGATACTTACTTACTTTCTTTCTTTCTTTCTTTCCTTCTCTTTTTGGATGTGTCGGGAATAGTAACTAAACGTGGGGAAAAGGGTTTCATTTTGCGAAGTTAAATTGCCAATGAACAAACAGGAAACAGCAGTATAAAAACAATTGTGAATAAATAACAGAGACACAACAACAGCAACAGCAGCAGTAGCAGCAAAGCACACAGACTATGAGAAGATGTCAGTGGGAGTAGCGGCAGCGGCATGGTAGTGGTGGTGGTCGTAGTGGCTCCAACAAGCACTTAGATATTTCTACCCAATATTTGAATGAAACAGAGAGCCAAAAAAAGTTATTTACTACCTACTGTGTTCTTTCTGTCTTTCTCTCTCTCTCTCTCTCTCTTTAATTCTTCTTCTCCTCTGTGTATAATCATTAGAGATTTATATTGAGGAGCTTCGAGAATATCCAAAAGGGAAACAGAGAAAGAGAAAATAGAAATAGTTGAAAATGCAGATGAATAACAAAAGTAGTAGTAGTAGTAGAGTAGTACGTAGTAGTTTCTTGTCTTTCCAGCTTTTCTCTTTTTCTCACTCGCTCTTCGCTCTCTCTCCCTTTAATTTTGAAAGAAGAGATTAATTGTATTGAATTTTAAATTTTGAATGAACTTACTATGAATACTCCAGGTATAATACACAATAGGCTTATTCCATCAATCTATTATAAACGTTCCAAAAGGGACTTTACTTTGCTGCTGCTCTCCAACTGGGGTTGAATAAGTTTTCAGTCAGTTTCGGTTTTTTTTCTTCGTTTTGTGAAAATCACTGCTACTATGCTGCTTCTACTTATATAACGATTCAGTAGTTCTTTTCTTGATGGACAAAACGACTCCAATGAGACCATACTTACTGTCTCTCTTTCTCTCTTCTCCTCCTCCTTCAGCATAATATATTTCGCTGTTAATGTATATTTTGTTTTGTTCAATTCAGCAGCAACAGCAGCAGCAGAATTCTGTTGTGCTATTACATTTCACAGGATATTTTTTTCGCGTTTCTGATCTATTCATTTCTCCGGCCTCTTTTTTTCCTCTCCCTCTCTCTCTCTCTCTCTTTCTGTGTTTCATTCCACTACAATTTTCCTATGCAAACAATACTACATATAATGAAGGGATAGAGAGAGAATTTCCAAAAAAGCTAGTAAAGAGAAAGAGAACCAGAGACAGAGAAGCTCAAGAGCCAAAATCCTGCAGGATTTTAGGAAGAATGAATACTTCAAGTGCACCTCCCTCTTTCGTTTCTGATGCTTCTGCTGCTGTTCTTTCTCCCTTTCTTTTTAACAAGGTAAATCCTGTTTTCCCCATAGGAAACTTTTGTTTAAATATGGGACTCACAGCAGTTTATTACTATAAAATACTGCCTTCCCTTTCCCTCTCTTTTACTCTCTCTCACTCTCTCAAGCGCTTTTGCTTTCAAGTTTTTACCTATTATGAATGAATGAATCAATGCTGACGTTATTCTACTGCTGTTGCTGCTGATGCCGTGTTGGTCAGCAATTCCACAGTGTATTTAAATTTTGCTGCTGCTTGCCACACTGTATGAAAATGTTTCTTTTTTGTTGCCTCTGCCTCTGCTGCTGCTACCAAATTTCTATACGACAATGGAAAACAATCCAATACATGTTCTACAAGGTAGACATGATCTGCATGAGCTCCTTCATCCTAACTTTCTATTGTTCATTTTCCATGCAGCAGCAGCAGTAGCAGCGGCGGCGGAGTGGAGGAGTTTTTTTTTATTATTTGCTCACTTCACATTCTATTTGTATTTGTACCTACATACTTACATACATGAAAAAATATCCTTCTGGATCCCAATCTAGTAGAAATCCCAAAAATATCCCATTTGGATAAAACACGCTCTTCTCCACTACAACTGTACATGAATATTATGC
>JAHZNJ010003132.1:0-10714 GCA_027744475.1 Lepidocyrtus cf. sotoi NNG-2020 | reverse complement strand
CCCTGCCCACTTCATTCACCAGCGGTTAATTCCCGGTACTTAAGAGCGTTCGAAGACAGTACCCGTAACTCTATTACCATTAAGGTTTTCAAGAATGGGGATAACAGGGCTACGCCAACAATGATTCATTTCCTGAAAGTTTCTATGCGCTCGATGGAAGACGTAATGAAAATCATTGATAAATACGTTCGCTTCCCAATTGGCTACGCTTATGCATTATACAACCTGTGGGGAGAGTTAATTGAGGAACCTACGGAGCTGGAGGCTTATGAAACTTATGTAGTTGTAAACAGTTGCAAGAAGCAGTTCATTTATATGGAATATGGATGCAAAAAGCAAACCGAAGCTTACAGGAGGAGGCGGAATAAACAGTTGCAGTTTCCCCAGCCTTCGTTTTCTTTTTCTTCAATCTCCCAATTTCATTAATGTGATTCCTTTCTAAATCTGAAAATAAAGATACTTTTTAAATCAAAGCGTTAGCTAAAATATAACCACTTTAAATGTATTGAAATCAATTTTTAATCTCTTCGCCTATAATAGATTTATATAATTTAAGCTTTACACTTTTTATTCTGACTTTGTATTAAGTTCCCAATAGGTAGAATAACTAAAATAAAAATCTTAAGACGTATTATCGAGTAAGTATGAATTCTATTTTTGCCTGCCAAAATCTTTTTAATTTGCCTTGTGGGAATTACAGTACATTTTTGCAATCGGTAAATTACTTCATTAATCTAAATTCATATTGTCATTTCACTAAAATTTTACGTCATTGTCTTACGTACGTATTTCATTGTTGAAAAAGAGTTATGTTTTTTCAAGGATTCGTAACGAAGAATTATCACGATGCGTGTGAACAATCACTAATTATATTACACACTAAATAGGGATATTGAAAGTATAATTGATTTTTAAAAGCAAAACATTATATAAAATTCAAGGTGACTTTACCAAAAATAAATTGTTTTCGTTTCAATTTTTGTAGGTTACTCAAGGAAAATGGAAAAGGATTCAAAGCCCGAACTTTTATGCAGGGTGTGTGGTGATAAAGCTAGCGGAAAGCATTATGGGGTGTCTTCCTGCGATGGATGTCGAGGATTTTTCAAGAGATCCATTAGAAGGCATGTATTACATAATTTAAATTAATGGATGTTCTCTAACAATCAAGGACATTCTAAGCTAATTAGCGTGTTACTGTTATTAACTATTATTCCCAATTCATTTTTTTAAAATGATTGAATACATTTAAATGTTCGGAAACATTTAATGCATGATACAAGTGGGAGGAGAAAGCACGAGATTGTTTTGGGGTTTGAGTATTTGTTATTTGAGAATTGTAGCAAATGGAGTGTGTCATCGTTTATTGTTTGAACAGACGAGTTTGAAAGAGACATTAAGTGGGAATGGTTTTGATGAGCATTGTTGTTGTTGTATTGAGTAATGAATTTACTTTATACTGGGAATTTCCATTGTTTACTCAGTCCTTCGGCACAACCAAAAACTTGAACCAAAAAGTTCTTTAATAAAATGGCTACCGCGTAGCATATTTTTTTGGATCAATTGAATTGAATGCTCATCTGTCATAAATGAGCATACCGAGCAGAATTGGTTTAGGCATAATTTCATCTGTATTGATATTTTATGTTTTTTGTCGTGTCCTTTTTCTTACATTCCCGTTTTCCATCTAATTAAATTTTTATTAGATGGCATATTTTACTGTAATTTTCTTTTTAAAAACCATTAAAATGTTGAGCGATTATTATAATAAGTGAAGCAAGACGGGATACTTCCTTATAACTATTTTCTTGATAATCAAAGGGGTTATTATTATTATTATGAAGACATTTGTACACAATTCCATTTTCCTTCTTTGCATTATTTTATTACTGCTATTTGTGACTCAGAATAGCATGAGGCAATAAATGCCGCATTATTTATTAGTCTTAAACAATCAGAAAAGTTGACTTTCTATCAATTATGTCGTCAATGAGTGGTATGGTGGTGATGGTGAGTGAGAGTGAGTGACAGAAGGGAAAGGGCTTGAGCTGAACCTGCTGCTGTTGTTGTTCGGTAATTTGAGAAGCTCTTTCTCTTTCCGTGTTTGGACTTACTATTTACAACAAGCGAGGGCATATAATAATATCTAGTTTAGGGATTTTTTTTGTTTTAAGATAGCATCGCTCGCAATTATTAAGTACTTTGACTCAATAGGATAGCAAAAATATTGGTTGTTCCGTGTCCATGTGTGCGAGTAAAATGGAATATGTGTGCAAAAGGTTCAAGCCCTTTTGGCTTACATCAACCACATTCAAGACCTTTCGCGACTTTGCCACTCATTTACTTTTACTACTACTGCACTCCCTTTAGAAAAGCCACCAGGACAGTCTCCATGTTGTAAAAAGGTGGAACAATGAGAACAGTTCCAGCTGGTCGTGTTATTATTGCGTGACTAATGATGGCCTTTTGGATTGTCAGGAGTTTTTACGGATAAATTTTTGATGACTGCTTGAGCATGATTTCTGATGCTCTTTTTATTACGAACGAAGAGTTATCTATCTATACAGTGGAAGGAATGTTGATTTACTTTATGTACGTATTTATGTTTCACAGTCAAGCAGAAAAACTAAATGTACACAAAACTGTCTGCCTAGCTGTCATAGTTCAAATATTTGTGGTTGTAGTAGGTAAAAGGTAACACAAAAGCAAAGAAAAATTACTACACAAGTAGAAAAGTAAAAAACGACAAAAGAGACAACAATTTTGTCAGTCTTTGATGTAAGCAACTTACCACCAAACCACTATGTAATCAGTGAAAGCATATAACTTCAACGTTTATTTAATAATTTTTCTTCATTTCATGTCAAGGTGTTTAGAAAGTCAGAATTAAGAAAGGCAAAGGAAGAGCGACGACACGCCCATTATTTCGTCATTATTACTCACTCAATAAAGCTCATAAGAAAACTATTTTAGAAAATAAAATAAATCAATTTAAGCAAGTTACACTTTCGCTGGATGTTGTCTTAATGCTTTCGGCATGAATTAACTAACTAAAAAATTAATACTCACAAAAGTTTTATTCCAAACTTCAAAGACAAGTTGAGATGAATGCTTTATTTTTTAGCAATGAAAAGATTAGCATGAATACATTTTCTTACGAGAAAATAATGAAATTTGAGGTGGCTAATGAAATACAAGCAGAAATAGGAGAAAGCTATAGAGTAAGAAAAAAAGGATGAAAGTAAGAAGGTTGACGAGATAAAAAAACGCCGAGTGAAAGATTTCTTTTCCATCATCACACTCACACGATACACCACACCACCTCTCTTTCTTTTCCAGCAGTCGACTTAGCATTTTACTTTATTTATTCTGTTGGCTTTTTTGTTGGGAAAAGGATTTACAAAAGAATGCTTGAGAGCTGGGGCAGGCCAAAGTGTCAGGAAGACCAGAAAATGTTTGCTTTAGCTTTTTCGTTTACGCTTTCTACGCTCGCTCCGATACAGAAGAAGGGAATAAGTTATCTAAACTATCAAGCCTCATCGTCGTATAAACAGTTATCCCTTATAACATAACATCATCGTATTATAACGAAGTGAAGAAAAATGTGAAAATAAAAATGGGAAGGCGTATGGCGACACTTTGCAAAAGAGACACCACATAAAACGAGCTTTTGATAATGACAACAACAAGAAGAAGAAAATCGTCGAAAAAAAGAACGAACAAGTGCCTTTTGTTAGAGATATTCTATATTATATTGTTTGAAATATGATACAATAGCATAAAGAAAGTGGCTTTTTATATGTTCATATACTAACTTTCTGGGATGGATGGATGATAAGTAGTAAAAGATATTGGGTTGTTGTTGGGTGTGTCGTCGGTTCGTTCGGTGTGCATTGTTGTGTGTGTGACGATCGACCGCAGCAGCAATGCGAGCGGGAAGAGGAAGGATCGGTGAAGAATAGGGGACTTTTTGTAAGCCCACTCGAAAGTCATGTTCCGTGTTTATCATGCCATTAGTAAGGACAAACCCCAAAGAGGAAAAGTGTTAATACAGCTCTTGTCACCGTCAGCTGCACTCTCTCTCACATCACATCAGCAGACAAAAAACTATTCGAAATGTGTATAATTTCATGAAGAAGAAGAAAAAAACTGCTTAGCTTATGGGTAGAGGGCTTATGTAGATATTATGGAAGGAAGTGAGCAAAATCTTTCTTTTATGCATAAAACGATAAACGAGAATGACAAAGTAAAATGAGGCGAAACAGCTAAGGCAAAACATGCATAATTTATTTCGTTTGATTTAATTTCATGAATGCAAGAAAGAGTTTAAATTTATTCTTAAATTTAAAATAATTTTGATTGATGACGTAAAGTTTGCATCATATTACACATTCCCTTGCTATCCGAGCCAAGAACTTAATAATTTCTTTGTTTTCGGAAAAGTTGTACTTTTTGGGGCATCGTGAGACTTCATAAAATGCTTGATCTGTTGAATTCAAAGAATGATTGTACATAGAATCTCTCTTAACAAAATAATATTACAATTTTTGTAGCAGTACAGCATGAAAGGGCACCTCGCGCCACAGTCTCCAAACCGAAGTATTTATCCCAATTTAATTCAACCGGGTCTGGAAGTTTTGCTCCTTATTACTTCCCAATCAAACCAACTTTTTATCCACCCTTCTTCAGTGGATCGTCCAGTCTTACAAGTGGATTCCCTCTTGGAATGCTTCCAACATCACGAACTCTTCTTGGAACTAGTCCTGGATCCTCCGTTGGCACCGGGGGAGGAACAATATTTTCTTCATCATTTGCGGATTCCATGACTCTCCATCCTTCTTCCTTTAATTCTATTTTAATTCCTCCAAAAACTTCATCATCTTCCACCATATCAAATAATAGTAATAGCCCGAAAGACAAAGAGATTCTCACCACGGTACATACAAATACATCATCAAGATCTAATGGTTCTGTGGTGCAAGGACGAAGTGGAGCTCCATCTTCTTTACCTCCACCGATGGGGAGCGAAGATGAAGTTAGCTCGTCTGGAGGAGAACAGGAACCGCACAATAATCACTACAAATTTTTAGAAACCTTACAAGTTCAAACGTTGGTGAATGAAAGCGTTTATGAGTCAGCGGCAAAGCTACTATTTTTAAGCGTGAAATGGGCGAGAAGTGTTCCTTCATTCTTAAATGTAATTTCTTGCATTTTAAAAATTAATTGCATCATAATCATTATCATTACATACAGTACTCGATTTAAAATTATCGTTTTCCTTCCTAATTACAGCTTCCTTTTGAAGACCAGTCTTTGCTGTTGGAGGAAGCATGGCCCGAGCTGTTTATTTTAAGTGGGGCTCAATGGGGATTGAGCATTGATGAAGGTAACTGGATTTGATGCAAAATAGAACAGTCACATTTAATTTTCGTAACAATCATTAATGTTTTTTTTAAACTTTTCAGGTATTTTAGTAACAGGTTCAGTCGTACCACGAATTAGGCATTCAACTTTGCATTCAGATGCAAAAATACTTCGAGAAACTCTGGAACGGATACAGAATATTAGGCCAGATCATACTGAATTGGCCTGCTTAAAAGCTTTAGTGCTTTTTAAGCCAGGTAAATATATTTGTCTTTCGATAGAATTTTAATTATCCTGAGCAAATACATTATACTCATTTTATTTTATCCTTGCCGTACTATTTAACAGAAATTCCATCAGTTCGAGAAAATTTGCAAGTTGAAGTTCTTCAAGATCAAACTCATGTTATGCTTCAGGAATACTGCATTGGACGCTCTCCTCCAAACAAGATCCGCTTTGGAAAATTACTCCTTCTTCTTCCTCTCATAAGACGAATTAGCGGAAAAGTTTTAGAGGAATTGTTTTTTAAACAAACGGTTGGGGACATACCAATCGAAAGATTACTCGCGGATATGTTCAAGTCATAAATTGATCATTCTCTTTTGTTTCATGACATCATTGCACGACAATAGTAATATTCAAAATTTTAGATATACAACGAATATCCACAACATAACGAAATCACTTTTAAAAATTATTAGCATTAACTTCCATCACTGAAGTTTTTTCAAAATATGAATTCTTATACAAATTCCAAAAGTTACAAAATTCACTCAAAATGTAAATGTAATTAAGGTTTCTTATAAGGAGATAAGTAAACCTACATTATGCCGTACGGTATGTATGCAATATATCATATCTATATAGGTATAATGATAATCGTTTTTTTCGTTTCATCAAGCTTTAAAACAATTGAAATCGTGTTTAGTTCTACGAATTAATTACCTACTTCGTGTACATAAAACATTCCAGATACTAGTCATAGAATATTGTTCTCATCTCATGAAAGTCATTGTCTATCAATATATGTAGCTACGTATTAGTCCTCGATAAAGTATTTAATAAGATTAATCTACTATCTACATAGATAATTATTTAATGAAGCTTAAATATAGTGCACCCAGTTATGTATTAGCTAATTAGTATAAAATGGATAACGGCAAAAAATGAAAGTACCGAAACCGAACAAAAATTAATGTTGTTGGCAGCCTTCCCGGTACGAAATTTGAAGTAATTGTAATATATAACTAAATTAATCGCAGCACCACAGTCACTCTTTATATTCTTGGACTGGACTACTTTTCGTTTTTAAATTCGTTCGCATTCGCATCACATCACATCACGCACTACCACTGCATGCACTGCTGCTATACACTACAAGCATGGGATGGGATGGCACAACGCAACGTTACTATGGACCGCGGCGCGATCATTTAAACTTTTATGAATTTCATATTCATATCTACATATTTTGGACGAATACAAAATCATATGCAAATCGTTCGGTGGTGAAATGCATCTGGCAAAAATTTTTTTCAAAGCGAAATCTATAATTTTCTTCCGATCCCAACTGAAAATTTTAGGCACATTATTTTCTTTAAAATGGAGGATCCCTCCAAACTCAATACTGGAGACGACGACGAGTCTCGCTTTGAATCAATTAGATCACGACCAGTGACACCTTCATTAGTTATGAAAGTCAATGCAAATGTCGTTGCTGCTGCTGGAGCTCGAGGGCATTCAGAGGAGGATAATCATCTTCATAAACATCGTGTGAGTGCGAGGCAGCCAACACCAACGGAATCATTTGAGATTAGCATGCTACAAAACCTGGAAAAGGGAGGTCAAGAGGAGCACTACGGTTTGAAAATTCTTGGATGTAAAGAGCCTAGAGTTTATGAACGGGCCGCTTCTGCGCTTTCTCACCTGAAGACGATCGAAGAGGAAACACCAAGTCAGGTTCAAACTACGACTGATGAGCATGGTGACGTCATCGAGGTGTCGGAGAGTTTCCAAAAGTTGAAAATCACTCGGAATCAGCCAGGACAGCCCCATGGAGGTGCTGGAGATGGGCCTGAAATGCCTTATCATCAGGAAGATTGTATGAATCCTTTGAATAATGGTAAGCTTTTAGATTTAAAGGACTCCAAATTGATTTCTCCAGGTTCTAATCAAACTAATTTACATTATTTTTTCCCCAATTAATTAAACAGGCATCACAATCAAGTCATTGACATCCAATACGATTTACGGCGTTCCTGAAACTCATCGCAATACTCAGGTTTCAAAAGAGCGAGCTTCCTCTGGAGATGAAGTCCGTGTTCATCCAAATGCTGCGTATCTAAAATCCAAGATTTCAAAAACTCGAAGGCGAAAACGAATAAGGTTTGTAGCCGGACAGGGACCAATGGGGATTCTAGGGCATTTCCCTTCAGATGGGCTCAGTACAGATAATCAGTCTTTGGGGGGAAACGAGATCGAGGCGGATTCTGATGTCGGAGGTAGCGATCGAGACTACAGCATCCCATCTACAGCAAGAAGTGTTATCTTCGATGACTTTGAATTGATGAGACCTGAAACAGCCTCAAGTGAGATTCTCGCAGATGGAACTTTAGCTGAGGAGGAAGGGGAAAAATTGAAGACGCTGAAGAAAATCTTTGCAATAGATGATGACGATGATTGGTACGCTACCCGTACCGACAGTGAGGAAAAGGCTGCAGGAAAGAGTAAGATTCGTCAATTGGCAAAACTATTCTACAGGGTAAATGGAATATAATTGAATCCTCTTTTATCACTACTTACATGAAATGCTGAATGGAATTAAGTATTATTATTTGTTTATGGTGATTTCTTTAGAGATTCCAGCGCGACTCAGAACAAGGAATGATTCACACTTACAAATTGATGCTTGCCGGTCTCCATAACCGGTTGGAGGATTTCGTACTTCTCCCTGTTCCTCCAGGGTTCACTGTGAAAATGCGGATAACGAGAGTTAAGAAGGGCGTTGCTGGACGACTTCATCCCATTTATTACTTGCATCTTGAACGAGAAGCTCCTGGGGACAGAAAGGTAGTTTTAAAATTTTTTAAAAGTTTAGGAAATAATTTTATTATTGCTCAATCGATATATCCTAATGCTTCATTTCATTTATTTCTTTAGTGCTTAATTATGGTGGCCAAGAAGCACACAGTATTTGGAGGCGTTGGTTATATTTTGAGCACGGATGCTTCAGAGCTTAATGTGCACAGCGAGTACTGTG
Organism: Lepidocyrtus cf. sotoi NNG-2020; assembly: GCA_027744475.1. NCBI lineage: Eukaryota > Metazoa > Arthropoda > Collembola > Entomobryomorpha > Entomobryidae > Lepidocyrtus > Lepidocyrtus cf. sotoi NNG-2020. The sequence goes on along the minus strand of JAHZNJ010003132.1, from coordinate 2,094 downwards.
TTGGAAAAATTTCTTCTAACTTTATCGGAACTGAATTCAATCTGTACAGCGGGCGATCGCTTTGTGCTCACATTCCAGTGGATCGAGGAGCTCTAATGTCCTTACCCAAAACCGAGCGGTTCAGGGAAGAACTTGCAACAACTCTTTATGTAAGGGCAAGTAATTCGATCTAATTGCGTAAAACCATTATTAAAGATTATGCAGTGAATGTAATTATTATAATATGGTTAATGATTGTTTTTTGGGTGGTTTAACCTGTATAGGACCCTAACGTCTTAGGATTCAAAGGACCTCGAAAAATGACAGTGATCATTCCAAGGATGAAGAACTTTTTGGAAAGGGAGACTGTTTGTCCTCGGCTGGCTGAAGAATCCTTACTTGGTTAGAATTTATAGAATGCGTAATTGCACAATATTCGAATATTACAAAACTGTTTCAAGAGAAATGGATGGGCTGAACAGTGACTAATTAAAACGTTATTTTTCACACAGGTCAACATCAAAATCCAGAGCATTCACGGACTTGGAGCCTAAAAAATAAAGATCCTGTTTGGAATAGGGAAAGTCACGCTTACATCCTTAATTTCAACGGAAGAGTGACTAAAGCATCTGTGAAGAATTTTCAGATTGTTGCAGAAAACAACGGTATTCATTTTGCCATAATATTTTATGAAAATTCAGATCCAACATTTAGGTTAATTTTAAAATATTTCTCATCCTGAAAATAATTGAAATACTTGCAGAGGAAAATGTCATGCTTCAATTTGGTCGTGCGTCTGAAAACACATTCAGCTTAGATTTTCAGTACCCTTTCTGTCCTATGCAAGCATTCGCCATTGCTTTGACTAGTTTCGACAGCAAACTTGCATGCGAATGAAGGAAGAATCAAATCGTGCGTGCGAAAACTAATGTCTACTATCTACTTCAAATCTTATTCATTCGCTGGTATATGTATGTAAATATAAGTAAAGTAATATTTATAAAAAACCAACGTAAAATTGTATGCTCCAGCCGAACTTATCCGGTTTGATTCAATTTTTTCAAACAGTTTCTCTATAACCATTAATGATAATTAAATCGTTTTAATACTTTAAAGTACATGTGCTTAAAAATTGTGTTTGTATTTATTTATTTTATTTTGACTACTTTGCTCTAAATTCATAAAATTGAAGTATACTTTGCAATTAAACATTACTTCATGCACTATAAAAATTTAAAACATTCTGCATACCTTTTCGAACTGTGTCAGGGACATTTTACAGTTAATATGAAATTATTTAATTAATGCTATTTTTGTATCTGAAAATTCCGTTTAATTCAACTGTTTATTTGATTGTTTGTTTTGCCATCTGTTTATATTAATTTGGTAACAGTTTTGAGCTGTTTTATTTGCGTATTATTTCTTCTAAATATCATTCATCCATAAAATACTAGAATTAAAATTATTATGCTGGGGCAATCTGTAACAAAGCCAGCCATATCAGCCAGCACTGATATGACAGATAAATGACAGGTTAAAAAAATTACATTTTTCTTTGCAGTTTTCCTCATAAATATGTAAACAAGCTAAAGAGGGTCATCGTAAGGAAAGTCGTGGCAGGTTTTCCTACGAATAGCAAAGATCGCAATTTCAAGGTGAAGTTCTTTTTTATAATTTTTTTACCTATCATGAAAATCGAATGCATTTAACGTAGCTGTTCATAGTAAGTTGTTTTATTCCCACGAAAAAATTATCATTAACGCTTCTGGTTTTCCTCATAATATTCGCGATTCCAAATTTTGTTATAAAATTGTTACTTCACCAGCAAGCAAATTGTCAATTCCGTATAATATTCCTCAGGTAAATAATTTCTTTCTGTGCCCAACACATCTACGTTTTCAAACCAAATATACGTACACTCTACATCACCATCGGTTATGGTAATTATTTTTTGTATCCTGAAATTATAACTGAAAAAATTTAAAACTCACAGCGTAGAAAATGTGGTCAAGCCAAGCGTCAAGTGAATACTTACATTGTTTAAATTGTGCTCTCATTCCCATAAACTTCACGTCATATTTCTGTTCCTGCGGTTGGAAATTTAGTCTAATTGCT
>JAHZNJ010003131.1:0-10320 GCA_027744475.1 Lepidocyrtus cf. sotoi NNG-2020 | reverse complement strand
ATGTTGCTGTTATGACTGGAGGACCACGCGGGATTGCTGCTGAAATTGTTAAACGATTGTTGCAACTGGATTATACTGTGATAATGGGTAAACACTAACCACCATATTTTTTGTTATGGATAGTCTCATTCGTAAAAACAAATAGTGAGAATACAGCTTTTAATTGGTTAATTTGGTTCTAACATAGGTGTTCGTAATATACAAGAAAGTCGAAAGCGATTAATAGAAATAGTACAGAAAAACCCGGAGCTATCAATTGATAACGTTAAATTTTATGAAATGGATCTCATGTCATTAAATTCAATTCAAAAATTTGCAAAGGAAGTGCTCCAAAATGTTACCAGAATCGATTTGCTTCTATGCAATGGTAAAATTTTCTCAACAATTAATGTTTTTGAAATTTTTGCTGATTTCGTTATACTGAAATAATCCATTTCTGACAATTTCCAGCCGCAAACATGAACGAACCTTATGTCTTAACAGTGGATGGATACGAAAGCCAATTTCAAGTTAACTTTTTGAGTAATTTTTTACTGATTCAGCTTCTGTCGAATAAACTGAAAGAAACTTCTGCAAGGAAAGAATCTCCTTGCCAAATTATTTATACATCGTCAGTTCTATACGAAGCTGGAAAGTTGCATTTCCATGAGCTAGCAAAACCGTAAGTTTTATTGCTTCAATGTAATAATGACAAAATTTGATGGTTTAAAAGAATATATTTATTGATATATGCCCAATGCCTCTAGACAAGTCTACACTTCATATAAATTTTACTTCACCTCTAAACTCTGCCAAGTTGCTTCAATGCTCGCACTAGAAAGAAAGTTTAAGGAGGAAGAAGTTAATGTTCATTGCTACTGCATTCATCCTGGAGTAATTCCAACTGACCTTTGGTATACTGCGGGAGGCTGGATAGTAGCAAAGATTGGAAGAATTCTGCAAGGAATTTTAAGAGTAACGATTTCAGACTCGTGAAAACGGTGCAGATACAATTTTATGGCCAGCATTTGTTCCAGAATTTCAACAAAGCGGAGGGATCTTTATGGTAAATGGGACAAGTAGAAAAATTATTCCGGAAGCGAGTAATGTAGAGAAACAAAATAAATTATACGAAATCTCAATCAAGCTAATCAGAAAACAAATACCGTGAACAGTTTGAACATTAAAAGCAATTATATTATTATTTTGCAACAATACTGTATTCAAGTCAATTATTTATTTTAATGCAAATTTTATATTTTCTTTATTCGGTTTTTAATTTATGTCTTTAAAAGTTATTTTAATAGCACTACGTTTTACATTTTAATCTGTTGTATTGAAATATAAAACATTTCTACTCCATTCCTTTGCTTGCTACTGATTATGATCTAATTGCAACTCCAATATTTCCAATTGCAACCATTCAAAGCTTATTACTTAAGTTGGAAGATTTTCTGAAGTTAGAATTTTGCTAATTCATGTTCACTGTACTTACTTAACTTGCAAATATAACAATATTTACAATGCAGGACAGCATCGTATTAAAAAACGTTAATACAAATGACTTGTCAATATACCCCATCCACTCCAATTTTAACTTAATTGGTCTAAGCGTTTGCAATCGTCTTCTAGAGTACTTTCCCCGTAAAGTTCCCACACGTAACCAAAAGCACCTGAAGATTGTTGACAAGTCGAAGATGATTGCTGAAGCTAATAATGCCGCCATTAGTAAACAGATTCCCATACCAAACACGAGTACACATGTTGAGTAGACGTAGAGTGATATATTCATCCTGGATAACCCTAAAATTGTTGCAGAACCCGACAGAACCACACAACAAAATCCAATAAATATAAGCAAAGCATGTGGAACTTTAGCTACTTCATTTAAAACGTCAACTGTCACTTTCATACAAGTGAATATTCTAATTGCAACTTTAAATTGCTGTGGAATTGTTAATAAAACGGAGCTTTTAGCAACCGGAAGTCTCACAGTAGATAAAAGAATTTGCACTGTCCTCAGACCACACAATAACAAAAAGGCTATGTAGATTGACAAAGTGAACATGACATGATAGCTTATCACCACTAAACCAATTGGGCTAGCAACATATCTGTAAATGTAGAGGGAAAGTCTATATTCAGAAAAATGTTGTTCAACTAAATAGAAGACTGGATCGAAGGATTTTATGCAATTGAAGGCTGCAAGTATGAATCCTACGTATTTGCAAATGACGTCTGTAAAAATGTAGGCTCCTCCGCCGATTCCGATTTTAAGGAATTTTTGTTTGATAGGTACAATTGGGATGCAATCTAATTTTAAAAACACACATGCGACAGAATTAATTACAAATTGTTGTAGATTTTAAGAAACTACTTTTGTGAAAAAATAATTACCGTAATACACGCTTCGCACAGCGTTAACGTATCCAACGGTCTCTCCCGTTCTAGTTTGGATTAAATAAGAAGTTCCTAAACACGCCGAGATAATTGTTGAGCATAAAACCATGAATAAAATGAACCAATGTGGTACTTCCTTTAGAGGAATCCCTGTGTTCCCCGTTAAAAATATGAATAGGTAGAGTAACAGAAACGTTAAGCTGATTGTTAGGTTGTACCAGCAGAACAACTCCCGATGAGAACTGATTACTTTAAGTTGCTGTTTTCTACTGTCCCACTGAACTGGCATTGGAAACCACATTTTTCGCTGTAAATTCGTTAAATTATCGAGAACTTGAAGGGCGCAGTATTCTATTAACTTGAAGTTATGATCCTGAAAGTTGTAGAGTTTGGGAACTTTAACCATCCGAGTTCTTTCCTCGCTTGGTGCCAGAGTTTTCAACATTTTCAAACGATTAAGAAGGAATGAAAAATATTATGCTTAATTGAATAAAAATCCATTTTTGATTCATTTCAGAAACGTAGTTTTATTTTTAATCTAACGTAACCGCGCATTTCCCCCCAGAAGATATTATGTATTGATTGATTTTATGCAAGAGTAGTGCAGAAAATAAGACGGAGGTTGATTAGGTGGTTTTGTTTGTCCGTTTTAATGGTAAAACATAAATCGATTATGTTGCGTTTCTAAAGCAGGTTTATGATTATTGATTACTATTCGATTTTATATTTACATTAAAGAAAATTACGATAATTTGTGCATGGAACAAGGATGAGAATTGTTTTAAACTGTAATTATTCGCATTAGTAATATTATGGAATTCATGAAATTTGTATATGGTATAATCTGAAACAAAGCGAAGCCTGAAAGGCGTACAAGTAGATAGAAAATTACTTAATTTTCTGCTATTTAATGTTCATGTTGGAAGTTGGTAAAATTGTTTTCCAAATCGCTCCCATTACTATTGCTGGGCAAAAACTGAATTGAAATGACCATGTAGGAAATTATGAGTCCAACTATCTGCAAAAAAATAAAAAATATCAACAGTTCAACAAATTGAAACATTGCAACTTTTGCTATTACTGAGCTTTGCTCTATATATAAACCGTGTCTAACATTAATATTTATGTTAAAATAAATCTTTTTAAAATGTTGAAAGTAAACTTTAAATTAGTTAAGCTCAGCGCTTTTAAGAAATAATTTTTTAGGAAACATGGTTTATATTTACATTCACTTACACTGGCAACCAAGTCGTAACTTATGATAAAGCACCCTCCAATTTGCAGAGAAAGCAGACTCATTTGTCTGTCGATATTCAATCGAAGAATTTGTTTAGTATTTAAAAAATGATGGCTTAAGTCCCTAAATATAAGCCTGTAGATGTTGGTAGCCTTCAAATCAGTAATAAGTAATAAGTTACACACACAGATATAATTGCTGTTTATCAAGCCGATGAAAATTTTGTTTGATTTCGTTTAAAAGTACATGTATAATGTATAAACCTGCAGGTATAATTGAGATGGAATGACTAGAACAACCACCATAGACAAATACTGTCTCACTGAATGAAATAAAATGCTTCCTAGTTTATCGCTTGGGTTGGTGAATAAAATTGCTAATTGGATTGCAAAAAATACGACATAGAACCCGACTCCGAATATGAGATTCCAAAATATCAAATGATTCGCGACTTTGATTACTTTCTTCAGTTTTTCGTAGTCAGACATAATCTGTAAAAATTATAATTAAAAATGGCTTTTTAGTAATCCATTTATCCATTTACTAATTAAAGAGGATCCGTAATAAGTAAATTAGTAAACGTAACCATTGCAAAACGCTCTTCTCTATCGATCTGGAATAACGGCTTTGCTTTCAACAAGCATTCTTCTGATATTTCATGGTAAAAACGGTATACAACTGACAAGGCAATAAAAATAATATGAAGAATGAAACATTCATAACTAAAAATAACAATTACGCAAAATGGCAAACTGAAAAGATAAGTGAAATATCTTAAAAGGCGAATAATCGTTCCCAGTCCAAAAGCATCAGTTACTTCAATATCGCCAAGATGGGGTATTGGAATGAGGTACTGAGAGCGTGTGTAAAGTCGCTTAATTGCAGTGATTGGGTCACTGGTAAGATCGAAAGTGGATTCGTTCACAGATACAAAAAGAATTGCTCCGTGGATCCAAAGATAGAGTGTGAATGCCCATAAAAGTAATTCAACAATCTGTGAAAAAAAATATTCCATTTTCTCATTTTTGTCATCCAAAGTTTATTAAATAATAAGGATACAGCAGCATGGATAGAAAAGTTAGATTTTGATGCCAACGTAAAATTTAAAATTAACCTTTAGGTATTCACAGTACAGTATTGATGTTCAGTTCAGTATTTGAATATAAAGATTAGTTTTATATTTCTCATCGACGTTGAAAATGAGTACCAACCTATTTTTTCCATCCATGCTGTATGCAGCAGCACAAACATTATGTTTCGTAAGAAAAAATATTCTGCCCACTTACAAAATGAAGGAGTTCCTTTCTTCTCCGCTCCGTGTTCAAAATACGCAGAGAATGAATTAAATTCAGATAACTTTCAAATGAGCTCTGCTTCATCCACAGCAGATGTGTAGTGATACAAAATGCCAAGAAATAATTTAAATTTCCGCCGAGCTTCAACATAAAATTTGTTGCAGTTTTGGAGTCGTCCTTTTCATAACTTTGTAATATGAAGACAAAGTAGTACATTTGATAGGCTAACTGTATGCATTGTAGAACACAGAGCATCTATAAAAAGTTTTAAAAAACTGTCAAGCTTTTAATAATTAATTCATTTTTGGTAATTTACTGAATCCGTTCTAACGAACTTACCTGCTGAATTCTGCTGCGGTGTAAATAGTACAAGTTTGTGTCCTCATTAAATTGAACGCGGAACGGAATAGCTCCCACGTAAAAACAGATATCGGCAAATACTTTAAAACTTTGTAAGTATAAATACGACAGCGGTCTTTTTGATGATGTCTTGGGATTATTTGCTAAAGTCACCGGGGCTAATTGAGAATCAGTAAACATTATGGGGGTTGTCGTAACGTTAAAAATATAATGCTTCATAATGACTTCAAAGAGTAAAGTTTTTTAATTAAGATTTGCTAAGAAGCTGTGCAGATACGACAGTGTACGTAACAATTACTCCGACAACGGTAGCAAAGAAGCCGTAGGATAGAGTAAATATATTTCCCGGTCGAATAGAAAGCACATCCATTTCCCGATCAACATTCATTAAAATAATTGATTTTGTATTCAGAAGTGCTTGATCATCTAATCCATCATAATGATTTTCACAGAGAAACCATCCAAAAACATTTTGTGCCTAACAATAATGATGAAATGTTTTACTTTAATGAGTTTTTACGCCAAGAGCATGATAAATACAAATTATAATTGTTTACTTGCTGATGAAGTATTGACGCCAGAGTTAAAGTGACGGTCGTTGACAAGAAGTAATACGAATACGCGAAAGAATTAAAAGATAACTCGATCAAGAACAACTCCCCAGCGTAGTAAGCAGTGAAAGGTATGCCCATCGTAATTAATAAAAGGTAAAGCGCACTTGTGCAGTTATTCACGTGTTCGATGAATGTTTTGAGAAACTTGTAGTCATCTAAAATCTGCAAGGGAGTTGTGGGAAAATAATGAAAAAACATTCAACCAGTATTGTATTTTTTAATTAGCAAAATATTGATTTTCAGTTGGGTTACCCATTGAATGCTAATCGATTTCGAACGGAAGTCGTTGGCATTTTCCAAAATTTGAGAAGACTCTTCTAAATGAGAATTCATCCCATGCATAACTTGCATTGTCACCAAAATAATTCCATCCAAAATAAGTTCGAAGCAATCAGAAAATATCAAGTCGCGTGGAATGAATATACAGTACATAAAGGAAATGAATCCCTTGTACCAGAAGTTATGTTCTTTGGGGCTGGGATTCTTGGTGAATAAAAAAGGATAAGAAACGGACAATTGCTTCTGCATCGAGCTTATTAATAAAGTTCCATTTGTGAAGTCTTCCAAAGATTGAGGTATTTCGATCTCATAAATTACTAAATTGTAAAAGAAGGCGGTGGCTGACAGAAGGAAGAATGCTGCAATAAACGCCCAAAACAATGCAGTGCATATCTGAAAAATAGAAGAAGAACGAATTTCATGCTAATTTGGGATAGTAAAATATATAGTAATAATAAAAATAGTGACATTTAAAAAGGATGAATATAACAACCTTACCTTAAGTAACTTCTGGGTACGATGTGACTCGTTTTGAAGAAATCTGAATTTCTGAAGCAGCGACATCATCTTTTTTATTGAAGGTCTGTGGCAAGTGAATAAATAGTGGTACATGCAAAATCTAAGAATTTGCTGAATATTCACGCAAACAGATATCACATTATAAACAGCGTTTGATGATTGAGACTGAGAGTCAAGTCCAATCGAGTCATCGATGATTGCTTTTAAATGTTTGTATAGTGCTTGAAGATTAAAAATCCAGTAAATTACCTTCATAAACAACAATTAAAGGTGTTATCGTCAAGTTAATTTAAAATTCTGAATGAATTTCAAAATTAATTTTCGTTGTAGAATCAATACATATGAAAATCTAGAGCTAACTTACCATTTGATACTTATTTTGATGGAAATAGTAATTTCCGGTTGTTTTACAGGTCTTCAAACAAAACGGGCTACACCCACAATAGTATGTTATTGCGAATAAAATTTTAAAACAAGAAGTGGGATAGAAATTATTCTTTTGCTTATCGCTATTGCTCGAAGACTCAATAACGGGATGTACGTTGGAGTAACCTAAAGGGTCTTTATACGTAATTGTTGGAAAATTCATTGTGGTAGTTTTATCTTTGAACGTCATTGTAGCTGTGTATGCTGAATTGAATTATCCTCAAATTGGTTTTCATGCTACAATGTTGAAGTAAAAAATAAAACTAAGGCAAATATTTTCGGGTGAGTTAATGCATTAGAGAAATTAATGTTGTGTTATTGTATTGTATCCTTTCAAGTCGAATGGTTCGCTTGAGCACAAAGTGTTGAGAGTGAGCTTTATTTGCATTTAGGTATTTCTGCATATAAACAAAGGGAAGACGATGCGGAATGCCGATTTTGCCAATAATGGTACGACTTGGTTGCAATTTTTTTTGTTTCCTTCAAACTGTCTTGACATTTTGTTTTTGCACATTATTTCAATCTTGAATGATAAAGATCATCATTAAAAATTATAATCATCTTTTAGTCACCACAAAGGATAACTATTACGAGCAAAGCCATTTAAAGAAAATTATTGTATAACTTACATATACCTACGAGTATATTGGTAATGACAAATTACCTAATTTAATAATCCCTTCCACTTACTACATTACTTAGGCATATTTTTTTACATATTTACATAATACAAATAAGTACTAATTTACATAGTGAATTACATTCTTGAATTATATTTCACTCTAGTATTTTTGTGTACGCTACAGTTACACATGCACATTAATAATAACATTATTATCATTTATTACTAAAATCGTAAAAGGGGTGCAAGTTGATTCACAGACCATGCATTAATACAAACATGAAGAAGTGTTGGCGAATGTGAAAATTAGCATGCATGCCTATTATACAAATGCCTAAATAAACGCATCACATCATATTCGAACTCACACGTGTACATCATTCGCAAAAATACATAAAACATTGTCCTCTCTCGCAAACAGTTCATTCGCACACTCTACGTAAAACACGCACAACTTTTAAAAAACATTTTTTGTCACAATTATGATAATTTTATAATACTGCACAGGGGCAGCAGCAGTTTAAGTAGCAATAGGTGTAATAAATCCCCCCAGCAGAAGAAGCAGAGGAAGATCATTTATCAAGTCTTATAATAATGGAAGAATAATAATTAAAATTAAATTAAATGTTTTAAAAAATAATAAAATACAGTAATACAGACACACTTGACTACATTGACATTCTTTTGCCTCATTTATTGTCAGGATCATTTAATTTTACTTTTAATTTTTTTACTCCATCTTTTTGTACTCTCCCTTAATATGCCTGGTAATGCCCCCATTCATGTAAGCTTTGTAGAAGAAGTGGGCAAAGAGGAAGAAATACGTGGCGTACATAAGAAATCCCAAATACAAATGTCTAAGCGGCATATCACATTCAACGTTCCTCACTTTCATGCGGTAAGCATACACGTTGACCACAACTCCAACAAGCATCTGACTCAACTGAATGCTCGTGAGTGTCATTGCGAGGGGCTTCGGAACGTGGAACTCGATCGCTCGAAGTCCGTAATATGTGTACATTAAAGCATGGATGAAGAAATTGACGCAGATGAACCAGCGGGCTGAGGACAAGTGGGCGGAGTAAGAGTACCAGCAGTAGAGGAGGACCGTCACGTGATGGAACCTTTTAGAAATAAATGGCACAAGAAGATAAGTTGTTAAAAATAATTTATACGTCTTTTTATGATTTTTACACCTAAAAATATTCATGAGGGGACAACACATTATTATAAAGTTGTTAGCGTACTACGTACCAATGAAGGAAGATTACTCTCCTCTTCTTCAGGACAAGGAACACTGTATCGCCAAGTTCAAGTAATTTGCTCACAGTGAAGAGGAATCCCCATCTCATCGATTCTTTAGTTATCACGGAACTAAAAAAAATAGAAAGAAGATGATTAGTATTTAATTGTCTGTCACTGAAAACGAAGTAGTTAGTTTATATCATAAGTACATACCAAGGTTCACAAACGGAAGAATGAAATCCATTCTTAGGCTGATTCAAAATACTGAAAAATTCTGGGAGGATAGTGAAACAGGCAAGAATGGAGAAGATAGCGAGAGAGAAGTTCCATATCGTCATGGCCCATTTCAATTTCATAGGTTTCCTATTCCTCATATACTCCGGTCCGAAACAAATGACGAGGCAGTAGGGAACTATGAAGTACAGGCATAGTGTCCAGTGGTGCTCCATCCATTGTTGGGCTTCGGCAACGTCAAACTCTCCAAAAACTAGCTTCACAATTGATAGAACTCTTGGAGGCTCTACATGCCCTGCCTTGATCTGTAGAAATTTTAAATTAAAAAACACATTTTCATCAGCCTCCATATTCTTTGTTGCTGCTTCTTCTGTTTAAACACTCCGTTTTTCACGTTTTACAAAAATAAATAAATAAATAAACTTATTTTGGAATTTTTCGTACATCGTTGCACACAGTCGAGTTCGTGTTCCAGAGTAGGAAATCCATTTTAGTAGTTGACGTAGTAGCAGAAGAGCTCTATCAAACGTTCAATTTCAACAAGTTCAACCGACTCAATGAAGATGTAATTTTTATTTATAGAAGAAGCTTTAGTTAAAAAATTAAAGTTATCATGTCATACACTATAGCTACACAACAACAATTTTTAGTTCTTTTCTCTTTGTTTTAGTAATTAATCGTCTTTGTTATACTTCTTTGATTCTTTCAGTCTTGACTCTTGACAGTTCAGTGCTCCAAATGAAACTGCAAAAGAAAAATTTTGAAGAAGAACAAGAAGTCAGTTGGTATTGGCATTGGTAATTGATAGTTTTTTTTCATATTGCTGCAAGATTATAATTGTAACTACTTTTGTAGTTTTTGTTAGATCGAATAAAATAAAGCCATGTGCATGAGTACGCTTGCTGATGCTGCTGCACTGTTGATGAGCTAAAACTTTTAAAAAATATTCATTGGACAGAAACAACAATTCTTTTGTATGGGCAGGTCCAGGTTATTTGTCGTCTTATTTCTTATTCTAAACTGAACAAGTTTTTAGTTCCATGTTCCAGAAGAACACTTCATTTCATAGAATAGATACGTGGACGGACATTAAAAGAGAATTACCTATTT
>JAHZNJ010003130.1:0-13772 GCA_027744475.1 Lepidocyrtus cf. sotoi NNG-2020 | reverse complement strand
CGGCACGAGATGTAAGAGGAAAAAAATAAAAAAACGACGACGAGCACAAAAAATGGGACAGAGGCGGACAAGCTGTCTCGAACTATAATATTCAAAAATGAAATATATCTTCATCATGATGACTAACTTCCATCATCACACAAATGACTAACAAATCGCATGAGAGCGTACATAAAGTTGACAAATTAAAAGCTTTTCCCTCATTGCCTCTTTGCTGCCTGACTTAAATTTAATCGGGGATGTTGTGATGCTGATGCGATGAAGCAACAGCACCACCACCAATTCTTACATTCGTAGAAGATATATTATGTTCCGTTTTCTGCTTTTGCAGAAGGATTGATAATGATAATGATGCATTGATGATGGTGCTGTTTTGCAACTATACTAATATCGCGTCTGAGCCTTTTAGAGCATATTATGTGATATGAAAGTCTCTGCCAGTCGTCGTTTGGCGTTTATGAGGCCGAAAAAATGTCGACAATCTCGGATCACTAGCTTTTAAATGAGTAGATGGAGGCGATCCTGTCAAGAGACTTTCGTGAAACAACCAAAGCCATCAAACCATTCAAAGGTTTGGGAAATGCTGTAATACCGACACCCTTCCACCAGTTCTCGGCCACGGAGCCTTTCTGGAACATGTGTTGGGGTGTCAAAAAAGTAAGACCGTTTCGTAGTAGTACGTAAGTACTACGTACATAAATGATCTTTTTTAAAAACTGTTGCTCTCTAAATAAAGAGACACGAAAGCGTTTAAAAGTGGGAAAGAGATTGAAAGAGAGAGATATATAGAGAAAGTGAACTGACTGAAATGCCATTTTTGAAATGCCCAAGCTATATAACTCGCAGACAGGAAGAGCCGATTGAAACGACATTGAAACTGTTACATGATCTAACTACAAAAAAGTAATTCCTACATAAATTGCTCGAATAAATCTCCCTCGTTGTGTAGATTTTTTGAACATGCTCTTGTTATTCTTAAACCTTCCAAGGGAAAAGAAGTCAACGCAAACTGAAATTTTTATGAAAGGGTTGCTGCTGTTGCTGCTGTGCGTAAAGAATTCTAAACTGTATTTCACTCTACGATATTTTCCTTACACATTTAATCCATAATAATAACTTCTGTGAATGAAAAAAGGATGGCTACATATGATATTATACATTGATCTTTTGATCTGTATCTGTATTGAATATTATCAGGAATAAATTAATGTGCCTATTTAGTAAAATTTCGTGAAACTAATAAGCCTCTTTCATTCTTCAGAAAAATAAACTCCTTTTAAATATTGTTTCATTTGTTAATTTAAAAAGTACTAAAACAGTTTTCATGATAGAAAAATATCAGCACAAGGAAGAATAAAGAACGACATTTCAATGAAATGGAGGCAGGAAAGCGTTCCTCGGCATTGCTATCCTTTGTAGAGCCAGAAACTCTATTCACTTACTTCGCTTGGTTTTATATAAGAAAATATCGTACGAGTATAAAATGCGTATTTGCTGTTTTCCGTTCTGATATATTCTGTAGTTTCCTATATCATCCTCCAACCTTTCCTCTTCTCTCCTTCTGCAATGCAATCACGCTTCTTTTCTTTGTTCAACCTGTTGATAATAATGAGCACACAAGAAGAAGAGGAGATGCTTTGCTTTGGCTCTTGCTTACAATTTAGCCAAACAACCCTTTTTTACAAATCAGACAAGACTCCAAATCAAATCAACTCATTTTTTCCTACGTTGTAACAGCTCAGCATTTGCATGAAACTAGAATTCTCATGCTATTTTTTTTTTGAGAAATCGAATAATAATATCTTGTTGAAGGATCAAAATATGAATATAATATAATTCTATATTTTTGACGATGTTCTTTGAAATTTATTTAATCACTTTGAAATGTAACGGAAATGCACGAAATCGTAATATAAAAAAGATTTTCTTCATGTAGGACAATTTAGTCTTTTAAAAAGCTCACGACGAAGAGGAAAACCGATTTTCCTTCATTCATATATCAGTATTATTGATGACGGTGATGATGATGCTCCGAACAAGGAGACGACACACTTATATATTGTAAACTATAAAACACAATAATAATCAACGACGACAAATATCGTGGAAAAGAAAAGTTATATTATGTATAAGATTAAAAGTATGAATAACTTACAAAAGCCGATGAAGTGGCCCCGCGGCTTCCTCCGTATCCTCCACTTTATTCCCCGTCTGGGGATGATCTGGCGAGACCTCCATATTTTTTATTATAACCAAGTATTTTAAAACTTAATAAGTTAATTTCTTCTAATATCACTTTTTTTATCAATCCTTGTCAATCTCAGAGATAGAGAAAGTTATTATCCCAATCGTACTATGCAATATTAGTCCATGAACACAAATCAGTACAACAACAACAACCAAACAAGGAGATTCTTTCCTCTGGAATTATCAGTCACTGTAATACTTATTTATGATTAAAAACAATTAAGGTAACAATTCTTATCAATAAAAATCACAAAAGGGGTAAGTATCAACAATGGATAAGTATTATTATTATGTATCTTCTAATTTATTATTATCAGGAATGGGTTATACATTGATAATTATTTAGTAGTATAGTTTTTACTATAATTTTTATTATTTGTACACTCTAAGTATTATCGAGGAGAATTTGAAGGAAAAAAAAACCAAATCCTAATATAAAGAACAACGACAGTACAATAACGTTTAACGGTTTTAATATTGTGATGATGATGTTCGTACAGAAAAGAGAGGATGGTGTGTTATAATGACGATGATTACGTGTTAAATACAATATCATACACACAGTTTATAATTTTTATAAGCACACGATAAAGTTATATATAGCAAAAAATCCTTCTATGATTATCCGACAAACTTAACTAAAAAGCACTAGCTGACGACGCTCCACCAAAGATAATAATAAAGTACTGCTCACTCACTCCTGCAGGTCTGTGTTGGTGATAGTTACGATGATCCCTAAAATCCTTCTTTACTTACTTTCTACTACTCCCAGGCGAATTATTGTTACAGGATTTTGTTGTCAGCAGCGGCAGCGTGCTACACCAAAAGAGAGGGCTACTACTTTTGAAAGAAAGAAGACGAGAAAACGCTTCACTTTTACTATTCCACTTTTCAGCGCTTTTACAAACTTACTTCGACCAAAGAAGAGCAACAAACGCCAACGCAACAGCAACAACAAAACCACCTAGAGCATCATCATCGCACGAGGAGGACTCCAAAGCAACAGAGACCTTCTTTCCCAGCTCGCTTACTTTATATATCAGCAGAAGAGCTGCAGCAGACTTACTGACACTATACCATCATCATCATCATCGCAGAACATCATCGTTTTTTTATTCAGCAAACCTAAACCGACTGACTGACTAACTAGCTGACTGGTAAATGATGGTGCTGAGAGTATAAAGAGCATCATTTCATGATTTAAAACTATGAAACGCTTACTGACTCACTGAGCAGGCTTTTTTCGTTGTCGTCGTCTTTTTCTTCACTGCTTCAGCTTCTGCTATTATTATTATTATGTTGTTGTCCATGACGCGTTAGGCTATTTCTTTTTCTTCTCCACTTTTTGGTGATGGAGTCTTTTTTCCCATACTCAGTTTTATAGCAGACTTTTTAATGGTGTTTGTAACCATCTCCTAGATATCTCCCTCTCTTATTTCTCCTTAGCTCTCTTTTCTGGATTGAATTCGCTACAATCAGCAGAGAAGCAACATCAAAAGCAATAATAGTGGTTTGAAGTAAATAGGTATTTCATTTCAGAAAAAAGCTCTTACAATAAAGTCTGTCGTAAAAAGTGAAAAACAACTCTTTTCTTGATCTGATCACTCTCATTTTTTCTTTTTCTTCTTCGACTTCTTCTTTTTTCTATTATATTCTTCTCCCTCTCTCGCTTGATCTCCCATCAACACATAAAACTAATGATGACCACCACCACCACCACTTTCATCTATTCCATACGATACGAAACGATGAATGGTCAACGGGCAATATAGTCGAAGTGGTTTCAATAATTTTCACTACTCACTTGCTTACCCTCTACCTATATACTAGATTTTTGTTACTATGCACAGTAGTATATTTTTGTGTTATCTTTATGAACGCGGGATGGATGATGACAAACTTCTATAAACGGTCACGGATCGACGTCAAATCATGTTAACAAAAATGAATGGGAGGGAGTGAAGAGAAAAAACAGGCCTAGTCTTTCCCCTTTTCCCATTATGCCCCAATACTTGACAGGAGTGTGAGCTTGAAGAGAAGAATCTTATTATTTTGTAGGGCGTGATAAAATTTTTTCAATGACAGTACAGTTTTTCAATGATCAAACGCAAACCCACCTACACTTTTTGATGAGCCTATCTATTTGTAAGGTTAAAGCAGAGAAAAATGTCCTTGTGGTAGTGAGAAAGCAGAAGGGTGGGAAGAGGAGGTGAAAAGGATTTCTTGTAAACTTACATGCGAATAAGCTCAGAATTAACAACAGAGACAAGATGACGGCACGCTTTTCTTGTTCTTTCGTAAAATTTCAGTTGTTAGTCAATTTCAAATCGGCTATTACATCCACCGTTTTGCTTATGTCATATGAGTCCGTGCGTCGGATTGTTCGCAAGGTATTCCAATTCCAATGTGAAATCTCTACCAACTGTACCGTTTAACATTTCAGCGAACGATTTGCATACGCCACTTACGCACATAAATTCTTGCTTTCCAAGAACTTTCCATATTTTGTTACTTAATTGTAAACCTTCAGATTTTTATGTTCTTATCGTTAACGTTTCCAAGTAAGATGCATAATGTTTCCAGGTTTCTTCCGTTCTAACACTTCCACGTAGTCTTGCGGCTAGAAATGAAGGAAACGGAACTAGATATGATGTAAACGTACATTTTCGTAATGCTTTATGTTGGTTTACCACCACTTCAGTTACTTTGTCATTAGGCTAATTTTAATTTGCGCAGTTCGGTCCTGCCGAGCTTTAAATTTTATAAGCAATCATCAAGTGGTTGCGCGGTGGCAAGCATGCTTGCCTGACTTGTTAGTTTGTATTAATATTCTATCGTCATTTTATGTATGTATCTTAAATTGAACGAATGAACGTCACACTTTTACTAGCGTCCTTTGTGCAAGGTTCTCCTGAGGATCTATTTGTAACGCAATTAGAGGTCTAATTATTAATATACCTTGCTTATTTTCTAGAATGGTCTATGCAATCGAAATTAACCAGTATATTTGCTCTTCTTCTGCCTCTCCCACTGTTTCTCTCTCTCTCTCTCACTCGATTGGTCTATTTTTCTCCAGAATAAGTCACCCCCACTTTGTGTACTTAATTGATTATGGACTCTACAGTTTTTAGCTACAGAATAATTACAAATTATCGAGATCCAGAAGCGTTTTTCTAGCTTCTTTTATCATGCCATGTAATGCAAATGAAATGTATGAAACATGAAGCCAGTAACGTCTCCTTTAATTTTATTTAGACATTGTTTTTTTTGTAAATACGGAAGCAACTTCCAATTTCGATTGTTGTAAAGTTGAGAAAATTAATAAAGTAAGAACGGTAGAGCAGAAAATTCTATTTTTTCAATTTATCTACTTTATAACGTGCAAAGCTACATAAACGAACGAGGACCATCAAACAGAAAAGAATTTTTGCAGCAATATTCTATTATAATAGAATATTATTTTTGTATTACCATTATCATCATCATGTACAAATAACAATCATTTCCACATCGCGTCGCATCGACAACGACACAGCGACATCATGCAATCAGAATCACGCAGGTAAAATGGTAAAAAGCTCAAGTGGAGGATACTGAGAAAAGTAGGGAAAATATAGAGAGAAGGAAGAAAAGCATAGGTTTTGATGCAGCAGAGAGATGAGGAAGAACAATTTACTTTTTTTGTATATGAATTGAATTTACAGACAAGAGCCGACGAGTAACAGCAGCAGCAACAGGAACAACAACACAAGAAGAGGAAGAAGAAGCGGTGTTGTAGTGAAAGTTATTGAGACGAACATATTTCCTGTTAGAAGAGCGAACAACCAACAAAATCCTAAATCCTTTTTTACTAGTTCAAATAATATGATAGAAGGAAGCAAGAAAGGATGTTCCAGTGGACCTTTTTACCTCATTTGGAATCCCTTGTAAAGGATTTTTGCTTGCTGTTATTGCTTTTCTCAATACCCCGGTGACATCGTCAGCGTGATCACTTACAGGTTGCTGGCTGCTGTTCTCTTGGTGGGGAAGATATCTCTCTAGTATTCTGTCTTGGCTTGGCTGTAAAAGGACTGAGAACTGAGTGAGTGTTTTTATGAAGTATGTTTGGCTTTCTTAAATAAGAACAAAACACAATAGAAAGTTGGCATGGAGGCTGCTCTGACAACCTGGTAACTGTACGATATGAACATTATTATGATTCTTGATCAAGACTGATCTATTGTTACTGAGGGACTTCGTAGTTGTGAAAGTGGTGAGGCATTATTGGTAGCAGCAGCAGCAGAAGCAGACAGTCAAGTACTTGTGTAGAGTCAATGATCAGGATTACCAACTCTTATCAGCTACTTGTCCTCTTATTTCCTTTCTCTTCCTCTTCATATATATTTGGCTTGGCTTTCCTCTAATTCTTCTATTTATTTTACAATGACAGAGAAGAACGGATGAGGATAATGACGATCACAATGCACACGATCCAATAGAACTACAAGGGAAATACATCATAAGACTCCAGCTACTACATAAGTAATTATAATGTTCATCCTTTACCTCTGTTTTTCCCTTCCAACATTCGTCATCTCAATTTTTACTTTTTAAACAAAGAAGACGAGGAAAGTTATGATGACTGCACGAGTACTGATGGGATGACAGCAATAATAGCCTCCTGTATAGTTACGATTTGTTATTACCAGGGTATTACGAGTTTAACATTATTTTTTGTGTCACCCACGCACACACACAAGCTCAATTCGTCTCACCTTCAAATTTTGGGGAAAAAGTAATTTAACACTTCAAAAGGTACGTTTTTGGTAGATATAAAGCAGATGACAAGCTAAACTGTTTTCATTTCCACTTCAGTCTCCGCAATGGCATATTTCAAAATACTGTATACAGTTTTTTATTCCTTGGTGCCCATGGTTCATATAGCGTAGCCTTTAGCGTTCATACAAACAAACAAATTTTATTCAACCAATTACCGGACGTTTACTGCAAACTTATTTGAATTGAATTATTTATTATTTATTTAGTTTAGAAGCTTACAGATATTGTGGCATGGGTAAAACGAAATATTAACTTTGAATTTTGTTTAACATATTAGCTCAGAAAAATTCTTCTCTTTCCATAAGATTGCTTTCCAAGTTTTAATTGTCAGAAGAACGTCTCCTCTCCTGTCTCCAGAATATCAAACTAAAGCAGCACTTTTTCGCAATCTGGAACCCAAATTATCACCGCGTCTTTTTTCAATTTACAATTCAATTAATTTCTGTGTTATTGGCGTCACGTTTGAATTAAATTTTCTGCTCCTCCAAACCAAGTAATTATTGCAAAAATGTGGAGATTTAAGAGATATTTGTCGCCCGACTGGATAAGAAGCATAAAAAACAATCTTAGCCGTTGATATTGTTGATACTTGTAATGTATTTTTACACAGCAGAACTCGTGATTTTAAGCGATTTACTTACCTGTGTAGACTGTTAGATGTTGAAGTCGGAAGTGAAAGTGTCTTTCCTTTGCTATTATTGCATTATGTATGATGCTTAAACAAAACGCCCAGAAGCAAGTGGGGTGGTATCTATTTATGTAATGTCAGTGATTACTTTTCTTAAATATTACGTGGGTGGTCCAATTTTCCGCCTTTTTAACTTGATTTCATTTTCCGCCACTGATTGAGATTCTTACCCGTCATCTTTCCTGAGATTCTCTCCTCTTAAACTAACATGACGTGTACTATATGTCGCATGTCGTTTATCTGTACTATGTTTTCGTATCATCATCATATTTATGAGTGGTTGATCAAGGTAATTAAGCGTGGAAGATGTCATTACATAATGAAAAACAACTTAAAATATCTAATCTTAAAATAACTTTCTTTCCTTGTGGAAATAAAAAGAAAAAAACGCAACGCCTGCGTCTGCAATCCTTATACTTCGCTGAAAAATGCTAATCTGTCGCCATATGCTCGTGAATAAATGGTTTTTGCACCTCTGTCCGTTGCTAAAATAACTGTTGAATAATAAAAACGTTCTATGTGGGGGATATTTCTCGGCACATACGTACGCGTACGCGATTTTAAGAAGTTGACTTTGTTATCTGTTGCTTTGATTGTATTGTGATGTGATGTGTGATGAGAATACAATAATACAAAAGGAAGGAAACAAATGGCAGGCTTCTCTATTCAATAGTTTCTTGGAATGGCCCAATAGTATAAATAGAAATTTCACGCATTAATAGTAAGAGAAAGAAGCTATTAAGCTATGTATGTATGTAGGTAAGTAATCTGAAAGATGGATTTCCTTCTTTTTTTCTTCGCCAATCAACATAATATACGTACCTACGAATTTCTTTATTAGACTCGAATTTGTTTCTTCGCTTTCTCGGTGAAAGTCAGTCCTAGTCCTAGCTAGTCTCAACATGCATAATACACTCTTCAGACAATGATCGATTAATCATAGAGGATATAATAGGCCTTTATTGGGGCATAAGAAGACTCTTGTTTTTGTTCCAGGTATCTACCTTCAATGACCACAGCAGCATGGCTTATTCTTTTCACAAGGAATCATCATCATCATCATCATTATTTGACTTAAAATACTTTTGGGAAAGGAATTCATCATCATCATCATCATGCTCTGTGTTTGGGTATTTTGATGCTAATCAATAGTTTGAATAGTTCCATTTAAATCCAAAATCGATGAAATGTTTACCAGCCTCTTTCGTTTCCGTTCTTGATTCTGTGGCTATGATGATGCTGCTGTTGCTACTGCTATACACGTTTTAAGGAGAAAAGTGCTTAGAAAGACGAGGAAACTTTTATTAATGATGAGTGTTTATATGAAATATCATGCTTTCTGCTCTCAATTCTCCCCAATATGCTGTATTTTATTTATTCGTATGCCATCTTTGATTTAGATGTAATTTTTAATAATATGATTATTGGAAGAAATATTAAATTTATACTTCATAAAGATGTTTTCTTTGTTTTCAATAATACATCTCAACAGTTTATTTCCTCTTCTTTAAAAAATGGTTCCCGCTTGGTTGGCCACGATTAATTAAAATGATGACGATGATGATAAAGTGAATAATTTTAATCAAATTTTTGTTTCTTTTCTTTTAAATATCAATCACAACACGCATTGCACTACAACAGTATCATTTTAGTTAGTTTCTCGCTTGACTTCCATCAATAAATACGGATATTTTATAACAATATTTAAGCCATAGCATCATATGCGTCCCACATCGTTGCAGTTTTCTGACTAATAACAATGTAATAAAGTAGGAGATTGTGATAGTTTCTTTAAAAATCAAGATATTAAAGTGCTTTCTTTTTTCCTTCTTTTCAGAGAATAATTTAATGATAACAACAATAATAATGACAATAATAATAATATCGTGTTCTGGGTTTACAATATTATTTGTTTGTATGAATTATTATTAACTGACGACGATTACATTATCATTTTCACAGCACAGTATTATAATAATCTAATAAGTTGTAGTGTAGTTATTTTTATAGTAGTACAGTAGTAGTAGTATTGGCAAAGTAGTAGTGGTATAGGTGGAGAAATGTATGTTCTACATATATCTGTAAAGCACGTGGGGTAATGTGTGATTAAAACACAAGTGGTAGTGGTTTAGGTTTAATGTACCTACAAGGAGGAAAGATGTGGAGGAGTATCTTGGAAATTCAGGAATTCTCTCACACACTTATTAAAAACAGGAGCTCTACATAAATACTTCAATGAAAGTAAAACTATTCTCTAGAGCTGGATAATAATCAACCGAATTATAACATTTCATTATTATTTTGTTCGTAAAATTCCTCTTTCTAAAGAAACTATTCCGTGTTGTTTGGTTGAATCTGGTTGAATCCAAAGTTTCATTTAATATGATGATGATGGGTAGGCTGTTGTTGTAGGCTTCTAATCCGGTTGTCCCAGCAGAATTTTTAGCAGGTTTGGTTTGACTTATAATTTGATTTTGATCCGATTTTGAAAGTGTTCCCGTTTTATACTGTAGTCACCTGTAGTGTACTGTGCTTGCTCGGTCGGGCTTTACTTTTTTACCTGGAAGTGCAAATAAAAGAAAAAGGTTTAGGGTTACTTATACATATTTATTGTATAGTAGCAATGAGGAAACCTTAAGTACTACTACCATTACAAAAGTAGCTTCTTTTGCAGATATTTATTGTGATTAGGTACCACCGCCCACACAAGCTTTGATTTATACATTTTTCCTCCTGGTGACTTAATTATTAGTGAATAGAGACGAAATAGGCTTTTAAAATAAGTTATTAAGGTTTCTAGAATCCCGCAGATTGAGGAACGAACACACTCAATCTACGCTAGAATCCAGATTAAATAACATATCGTAGTTCCACACCGCAATATGGATAGTTTTGCAAGATGAACAAGATTCATCGTATTATTTTATTGGAAGAAAATATCCTGGAATATTATTGAAGTGTGATTTGACACCACTTGTCATGTCTGAGCTTTTTCTAATATAATAGCAGCAGAACTACCTCTATTATTTGTATATAATCTCAAAGATGGAGAGAGAAGAGGAATTATAAAGCTATGTGCGCATGGTAAAACCATAGTAATGGCCTAAAAGCCCGAACAAAAGCCTATAAACCTGGGTATTTTTAACAAAAGAACAAGTTATTTTGAAAAGGGATAATAGAAGAAATTGATTTATATGAAACAAAAGGTACATACATACAAAATATTTAATACGTTAATCGAATTTGATTCGGCTAATTGCTAGTGAGTAAATAGATCCTAACATAAGTCAATTAATTCTTCCTCCACACAAATAAAAGTCAAACCTAAAGAGATAATGTAATGTAATTAGTAGCTTTCCCAGAAAATGGGGCAAAGTGACAATTCTAGTGCAGTGCTAGGGGGATTCTTCGTAATATAGCTACGCGAAACTTTATAATAGAATGGAATGAAATATAATATATTTTGATGAAATAAAATGATGATGATGAGCTTACCTTCTTGATAAACGAATTATTGTGATGATGACGATGGTACGGTGACGATGAGTGCACATTGGGTTGCTTCTTCTTAGTATTTGTAGAGAATTATGTATTGTAAAGATGATGTTTAATATGATTCAAACCCCAAATAAAATTGTGACGCTGTGAGAGTCGAGGATAACAAAACATGATCGCAGTCTATACATAGTTATAGTCTTCCCCTTTTTCATCATCTTTGCCATCTTCATGTAATGAAAGGGAACAACGCAACGACGCAGAGGATGATGGTGATGGAGGAGCTTGAGATTTTCACTTCCTGTTTTATTAATATTATTATTATTATTATTTTGAAGATGATGTTGACGCTGATGATAAGGTAGGTTTTTAAAGTTGAAAATAAAGCTTGGACTGTGATGTTGATGATGATAATAATAATAATACTATATAGAAGTCGGTTAATTTTAGTTTCCTTGCTTGTAGTAGTAGTAGTAGTAGTAGTAGACATAGTGTGCTGTTGCTGTTCTCCAGAAGACCATTTTCACTATTGCACAGTCACTTAAAACTTTCTCCCATAATATTTTGCTTTGCCTTTCATTATTATTATTATTTCCTTTCAATTTCCAAAGGGGGGATTCACATACGTACGTACCCGATATCTTGTATATTGTATTTATATTTATATTAGTCTAAAATTCTAAATCTAGAGAGGGTTAATCATAAACAAAAACAGTACATAGTATCCCTTTGTGTACGACGACGTTTGCTTGCCTAACAATACATTAAATATTATTTTACTCTAATATAATATTTTTACGGAATGATTGACAGGAAAGTGTTCACTCACAACTTTCCCTTACTTTTTCTTTGCTAATTATTATTATTACGATGTAGTTTCTTTTTCACAATTGAAAGTTCCTTGTTCAACCGCCAACACACGTACAAAAATGTTTTTCAAGCTCCATATTATATAATATAATGTGTAATGGAGATCTCATACACACTCAACAACAACAACAATATCAGACAATCGAATCAACAATCCACGGTATTACAGAACTCAATAATATAGATATATATTATATAATAATAATGTTGGTATCTTTTTAAAATTATACAATATCGTCAAAGGGTCACCTACAGCAATAATTTAATAATTCGTAAAATATATTATGTGTGTATGTATATAGTCCAAAATTTCTCCATTCCTATTGTTTTTAAAAGAGATAGTCATTCATCATATAGTATAGTAATAATATGTTGTATTATAATTTTGCTGTTTTTACATCGAAAATATATACCGATGAAAAATTAGTTTTTCTTTGAGAACAACGATAAATTCCTCAATGTTTTTTCAGCAACCTGCTTGACTATGAGACTTGTTTGTTTGTGTTTCATGTTAGTCGTAAAAAGTGATTACCATGTAGTGACATATCGACAGTAGTAGTAGTAATCATAAAACGCCCGCCAAAAAAAGCGGGAAGCATTATAATACTTAATATATTAATTTTTAACTATGAGTAGCAAGTTTTATTTAATATACGATTTTAGTTTAGATCTTCTACTACGCATTCTCTGCATGTAGTAGAAGTAATGTTACAATAGTAATAATTTGATGATGATCCTCTTATTAGATTATATACCGTACATTATTATTACAGTAATAATAATTATTATTATGCCAGTAAATGCATATTATTTATTGATTACATAATATATATAACAAATACGGATTATATACTGTGTCCTCTTCTTTTATACAAACGGTCCAGAGTCAAAGAATATAGATATTTTTACATTATATATTAATGCATATTATTATGCCTAGCTACGATGATGATAATTACAGTTTGTATAAGATTATTTATTTATTAATATTAAGTGTGGCTAGATTTATTTATTATGTATAACCGTAGAGAAGAGTCTGTTTTCAGGTGGGAACAGCACAAGTTATTATAGGGTTTTTGTTTGTCCACCATTGTCGCCGTATTCGTAGTAGAGAAGTAGTATCATTTTTTAGTAACTAACTACTTATCCACTACTGACTACACCTACCTATCATCATATTTACACTAAAAGTTTATAGTTACATTTTAAATATAAACAATTTCCCTAACTTTGTTTGCAGTACTTCCTGGTTCACTGCTGCTGTGCATAATAATACAGTATTTAAAATTCACAAAACTTTTCATCGTCTGACAAGAATGTACATATTTTTTTATTATTTATATTATAATGTATTTTATAATATGCAACCAAACCAAAAACGACGACACCACCGTAAAATATTAAAACTAACTGAAAAAATTGCTTGTTGCTGACTACGTTTCTGTTGTTGATGAAAATCAGTGTATTTACACATCATCATTGAATTTTACAAACTCGTGATAATGAAAGGACGACGATTTTGTAAAGTTGAAACAATAAACAACGACAGAAGAGGCTTCGAGGTGTTTTCGTTGTGGTGTGGTAGTAGTTGCAACTTGTGGTGATGTGATGTTTGTAGCGACTTTGATTTCAGTTTTGGTTCATTTCCATCGTT
>JAHZNJ010003129.1:0-10727 GCA_027744475.1 Lepidocyrtus cf. sotoi NNG-2020 | reverse complement strand
TTTTGTCAAAAGGTTCGTTTTGCTCCGATCTAGTATTTCCACCGTTTGCTTTGCAAGCGTTTATTATTATTATTCATTTACAGAACTCTACTACAGCGCACCACTTCTTCTCATCAAGTTTATTTTTGTATGAGTATGGATTGGTGGTGGTATGTGAGTCAGCGTATGGTGCTTCTGAAAGTAAACAACTTAAATATTCTACCAAATACATACGACATAATTTTCTTAAAAATTCAAATATTTTTTGTTATTTTTTAAGCAAAAAGGAATATTTCTTGAAGTAGAAGAAATTTTCTTAGTCTTTTATTTACTTTGAAGTACTTGCTGATACTTTGTTTCCGTTTTTCAGCGTATCGTAGTATTCGCTCTCGTGTCAGCTCTATCCCTCTCTGTTGCCATTTCCAGCGTATTCCACTTTCTTTCTTTCTTTCTATGCTCCATCCCATTCCAGCTCTTTTTGCTTGTTGAGCCTCTTATACTCCCTTTACCCTTTTAAACGCACTCATTTATGTACATAAACAATCACCATTCCTCTAGAGATGAATTTATTTCCGTAGTGTTTCTCCTTTCTGTTGGTCTGTTTTAGTCAAGCTCCTCTTCTGCTTCTTCCTTTGCTGTATTACTTATCACGCTAGAGGAACAAAAATATTATATAAAAAATTATAGTGAAAAGAATAATGCAAAGGAGGAAAGGGAGTTTAACGAAAAAAGAAGAATAGTTACTACTCTACTTCTATGTCACATACAAGCATACTTTTCCCACTTTACCTGTTTACAGAAGTCCAGTGCAAGTGAAGAAATGTTTCTCTCCCTCGATAGATTGTATATTTTTGTGAATGAAAAAGGCTTATATGAAATGAAGGATTTCTCTTCTTTTCTTGAAGATAATATTCACTTACAGACAAAGAAAGATGAGGAGGAAGCGAAGGGGACAGTGCAACAAAAAAGGATACTAAACTTTTTAAGTTTTTTATCCACTCGTCCTTAAGAAAAACAGCGCAGCAGCAGCAGCGCTTCATATCACTCGTTTTTCTGGATTTTTATTGAGACTGTTGTAAAGTCATCAGGGAATTTGAAAGAGTCTGTCTCTGCCTTCTCCTCCTTTTATATAAATTGTACAATAGAAAAAGCTGAATGTAAAGAAAAAAGTAAGAAGTTAGTTTTTTCCTGTCTGGCTACCAGACCTCAGGTTATTTTGCAACGAGTAAGTTTCCTCCTCCCCACTTTATATCAAGTTGAGGTAAATTCTAAAAAAGAGTGTCTAGGCATACCCATTTCTTTCAGATTTTCCGTTTACTTCTTAACCAACAGGATTTAACTGAAGTGGGGAACAAGAAGGGAAGAGGAAGAAAAGAGAGAAGTTGCTAAACCTAAGTCACAGCAGTAATACTATCAGGGGCAGAAGCTCTTGTACTTTCCTTAGTTCACTTTGGAACAGAAAACAGTTAAACAGTCAAATGTAGCAAGCACCATACCACCACAATGACGATTTCACCAAATACTTTGATGATGTAAAAATTTAAGAATCTTTCCAAAGGAAAGTTATAAAGGCGACACCACCATCATCATCATCATTCCTTTTTCCTGTTACATTTCTACTTCCTCCTGTTCATCATTTTCCTACTTTTTCTTCATCTTCGTATTTTATTCTTTCCCATGATTTTCGTTTTTCCCTTTCGAAGCAAAAAAAAATAGCAGCAGCGTAAAGAAACTGGTTTGGTTTAACATTGAAATTTAGATAAAGAAAATCGGCGTAGGGAAATTTTGGGAGAAGTTTTCTTTAAAAAATGGAAGAGAAGAAGATGAAGCAACAACGGAAATCCTTCCCCAATGTTCATTTCGCCAATATCTTTAACATTAACCTGAATCATCTACTCCTCTTTTAGTATCTCTATTTTTTTTAAAGTTTTGCTGTTTTGTGAGAACATTCTGTTGAGCGTGTACATGTTTTGCATACGCATATGTTAAGTTTGGATCATCCGGAGAGATAAAAAAAACTTCGATGTGGATGTGGATATGGCCATTGTTTGTGTTTTGTTAGAGGTTTTACGGAACTTAAACATGTTCCTGTCCTCGTCACCCTTTCCGTCTTCTTCGTTTTCCCTCTCCTCACACAACAGTAACAGCACAAAGCGAATGAATACTTAAAATGCACTTCACTTCACAATACTCAGGGAGCACGTTGCTGGCTAAAAGGATAGCATGGTTCGGTTGGTTAGATGGATGGATGGATACTCTCTCTCTTTTTATCCGATCTTTTTTTATTGGGTCTTTTGGAAAACAGAATCACTTCCCAATTCCAATCCTGAAAAATGGGAGATCGAGGAAAGAAGACACCTGCTTGCGTTTCCTCACTTACCATTTTATATTCTCCAGCTATAAAATATTCCCCTTTTTTATTTTCACCGTTTTTTTATTGCAAGAGCAGTGTGGGAATTATTGATGTATTCTGAAGAAAAAAACACACTGCTTTCTCTTATCTTCTTCTTTCCTCTTCCGTTCTTTTCTAGTCTATTCTATTCGTTTCCTCTTAAAATTCAAGACAGAAAGCTACGTCAATCTCTTGACAAGTCTCTGGATTGAAATTAAAATGGAATTTTAAAGCTGATATTAAATTTTCATTATGCAATTCCTAATTAACTAATTGCATGAACCGTCTTTCGTCTTTTTCTATCTTCTTGGAAAAAAATGTTTTCAGTTTGAAGGCTGAATTGAGCAACTCAGAGAAAGTACAAGACTCACGTATCCTTGTAAAATAATAATGATGTGAGAATAATGTGATGATGCTTAAGTATAGAAAGTTACTTACTTAAGTGTGGGTGACAAGAAGGAGACGTGATTAATTTTAATTTTGACCGAAATTCTGTATCACACACGTGCACGTGCATGGATGATGATGATGCATGGAGATCATAATGAAATTCTTGGTATGTACTAGGTAGGTATTATTTAAGTGTGTACAAAATCTTTTCATTTGTAACTTCATCAGCTTCCTACTCAAAACCATATCCGGCTTAAATGAAATCACTTCACTGTACTAAGTAATCAGCTCGCTAATACTGTGATTTAGTAATCGAACAGGGATTTTATGGCACATTTATTTGATTATTCAATAAATTGGATGGATGAGCAGCTCTAGGATTTGTCCTTACTCTACTTAAACACACTCCATATATATATGTATGTAGTGTGAAAAACACGGAAGTGAAATAATAAAGATTGAAAGCTGTCGTTTCCAGTATTATAACCCTTCAAACATTTCTTCTACATTCTTCGAACTTTTTTTTGAGCAGTTTCTTTTCAGACGTTGATGAGATAGTTTTAATGAGATTACCCAACAGGGGCTGCTGCACTGCAAATATCAATTTTTCCCTGAAGGATACAAAACCTTTCATTTCCAATTTCCTGTAATTTTTTATCCTTGCCAGTCTAAAGAAAATTCCTTTATGAAGACAACACAATAGTAACACCAAGCCCACCCACTCATTTAAGAAAATCACAAAGGTGTATTGATTATTTATCTTTGTATAAGGTTACGTTTTTTCTTTTCATTTATAAATAAAACAGGTAAAATTGTACATAGATTGGGAAAAGGAAAAGGAAAACTACCAGCCGCAGAAAATCTGCAGGTATCTTAAGTAATCAGATATTGCGTTTTCTATCATTGATTATGCCTTATGACATTTACTGCAGAAATCGAATGGCATAAAAAATGTCGAGCAAAATATTTTGCGCTTATTTTTTTTTAGAATGAAAACAACCTGATTGAAGGAACATGAGACTTAATTTTTACTTGGATTTAGGATATTTTTGTAATACGGTTAAGATTATAACAAGAACTGATTTGTTCCTTAACCCTCCGATAACGGCTTCATCCTATAGATTATATTATCATTAGTAATAAGTAAATATGTTGCACAACTTTATTTAACAACAACTACTTTTTTTCTTTTCCAGTCTTCCTTCCGAGGAAACCACCATCACAATCCTAACGGCCAACCATGGCGGAGACTCCCTCCATTGAAAGGGAGAGTACAGCTGGAAGAAAGGAAACAAAACTAGTTGCATAACTGAAAAAAGAGGGAACAGATAGATAGATATATCTCTCTTTCTCTTGCTTCGAACAAATTCTAATCTCTATTTTTTTGTAAAATGTCTGCACGTCAGTATTGTCCTATTTTTTCTCAATTCTTTTTCTTCGTCGTCATCGTCGTCGTCAGAACTTTTCCATGCGATTTTACTTCTTGCATTATTAATAGGAGACAAATTTCCAACTGCAGCTGTTGTAATTTCCACCCATATTTTGTACTGTAACTGTAACTGATATGAGTTAATAATGGAAGTGGGCTGTTTAAGGAGAGATTATTTCTTGCTCTTACGATAATACAAAAACGCTACAAAGAAGCTGCTCGAAAATTCTATGAAATATAAAGTAATATTTAAAAAAATCCAAATAAAATGTATAAATTTATATAAACTAAATAGCATAAGAAGGCTACAGAAGTAAGTAGGCGCTAGATTACCATTAATTTTGCAAAAAGATTTTATTAATTTTTAATTCGATTTAAAAAAAAAGAATCCGTGATCATTGTAGTAGATGAGATATAATATATTAATTATTTTGTCATTTAAGTAAGTCTTTTACAACTCTACTTTTTATTTACCTGAAAAGGGAAGCAAAAGCTCAACCTGAACTTTTATTCAAGAATCAAAGAATCTCTCCATATTTGATAGTATTACGCCCATTTTTAACGTTTTTACGGTAGCCTCACAATAATAAATACTTATTGGTATCAAATCATCTAGTCAATCATTCATTCAGATATTCAATTATCTATTTAAAAAAATTAGTAATAAAAAATAATAATAAATAGCTCAACAACTTTTTAGGAATTTTATTGCTATATTCTTCCCATTGCAGTAGAATTAGAAGCAACAGCACTTTACTCAAATAATTTATTCATTAAATAAGCTTTAGGTTTATTACACACTATTACACAAAAAAGCGAGGATAGTTCCATTCTCTGGATTTAGGATATATCTAGAAATTTAATTCTGATAATTACTCAAACAAAAGCAGAGGAAAATCTCTTCATCATTAAAAAGTATCCTTCCAACCTATACGAAAATAAATTAGGTTGGAAGCAGAGGAGGGAAAGTTTTTTAAGTGCAAATAAGCGAAACCATTTTATTCACTACACTTCATGATGGCCTGGCATGGTGGAATGGGCGCCGGTAAGCTTTTAAAATAATCAGAATTTAAAAGGAATAAAATTCAATTTTATTGCTGAAGAGAGCGCGAGTATGATTAATTTTAAATATATACAAATTTGCATATGAATGAATAAATACACAGGTCCTGGAGGACCAAACAATCCATGGGTGAAGCTGATGCAGGTGGTCCACAAGGAACGGGGCCGTGCCCATGCCAGCGGACGGCATGGAGGTGACCAGGGCGACAAAGACTCGTGAGTTTTTTTTATTTTCATTTCAATCAGCAAAAAACTTTTTGTTGGCTTCTTGCTTAATTGCTTTGCTTGCTTCAGCGGTTTAACTGTTTTAAATCAAGTAGTTGGGTAAAACTCATCTTTTACTACTCAAAGTTAAGTACGTACTACGTACGTGAAGAGCATCAATAATCTGTTTGCGGTTGGTAAAGTAATTCATTAAATAGATTGATGTCTCCAAACTGTGGATTACTATGGTAAATATATGTAGGGGTTGACAGGATAAGGACAGCAAAGTTTTATTTTTTGAGTGACTGTAAAATTCCAGTATGAAGCGGTGATAAAACAAAAGTTCTGATTAAGTATTTCGTAAGAGTTGCTATAAGAGTGTCGTAAATTTTTTCAGTCATTTCCTTAAAGTGAATTTAATTTAATTACATTGGCTTTTTAGCATCAGCAAAATTACGAGCAGTTTCATTAAGTCTTGTTTGTACGATACGATACACACTTCTTTCCTTTTCCTCCCCTCCACTTTTTTTGTTGTTACTATCTTCATCATTTACAAGAGAAAAAAAATTTCTTTGTCGTCGTCTCATAGTTGAAGGAAATGAAGGAGGAGAGGCAAAATATTTATTTTTTTAGCTGGACAAGAAATGGGCATGCCCAGGAGCGGCATACCACATATTTCTCTTTTTCTTTTTTCCTACTTCCACTATTTGACCAGCTTTTTTTATGGAGGAGTTTATCTTTATCTTTATATTTTCCAATTTTCACTTCATCCTCATCCAGATTCCACTATCAAGCTTCCAGCTACGGTTTTCTTTTTTTAATAGTAGACGAATTCGAAGCTTAACCTAAAAGCCATGGAACAATAAGTTTATTTCAGATGGAGCTCTTCTTCTTCTTCTTCTTTTTTTTCTTCCTTCCTTCTTTATTTCCACAACAACAACAATATAGGAAAGCACAATACAATAACATGAACGCATTCTTGATATCAGTTAAAATGGAAATTTTTCTGGCGTTCCGATTTGTTTTTGTTTGGTCACTAATGCGCTAAAAGAACTTTCATATAAAATAGTATTCCTACTATTTTTTTTATTCTTGGCTCCTTTTTTGGTGGTAAAAAATACAAAAGAAAAAAAGGGTCATGATCATCATCGTCATCATCATCAACACCGTCCAAATCATCGTCGTCATCATCATCATCATCGTCATGATCATCGAGAGTACCACCCTGACTGCTACACATACAAAACCATTACATAATACTCAAGCAGGATAATAATAATAGCGATAATAATAATATAAAGCGATTCCCATCGCCCTTTACCCGCTTTGCAGACGGCTGTTGCTGGAAAAAGAAGTTTATTTAAAAAATAGAAACGATGGCCAATAATATTCCTTCTTCTTTTTCTTCTTCACTCTCTCTTTCTAGTAAAGTACGTAATTTCTCTGCATGCATCAATTTTCTTTCTCTTTTTATATGAAGAGTATTCGAGGAATCCTGCGTAGTGGTTGGTGTTGGTATGCAAATGGAATGGCGTTGGTGGTGGCGGTGATCGTGGCGGTGGTGGTGGATAGTGATGATAGCAGTGGGGATTGGGGGTGGTGATAGCCAATAAACCACAATGGATATGGGATAGATGCAAAACAGGGAACGAACGAACGACATAATATTATTATTATTACTATTATGCACCTACCTATCCAGCTATCTCCCAAAACCCTGTTTAGTCTTTAGTGTGGGATGTTGATTTACATAAAATACTTGCGGCGTGGTCGGTCGGTGTTTGGCTTCATTCTCTTTCCAAGTTCTAACTATTTTTTTCACATTATCAACAACAACGCTTCTTTTTCACTCACTCAACTAAACTCAACAACAATGACATTCAATTCAGCAAAGATGGCATCCATCCGCCGCCGCCGCCGCTTAGTCATCATTTTTAACCTCTTCTTCGTAGTCTTCTTGCTCTTCTCGTTTTCCTGTTCCATCAGCAGCGCAGCAGTTCCACTGACGACTTGTCCTCTCTCTCCTCTTTACTTACAGTAGTCATTGACTAGGGTTCCACAACAGTGATGAAAATATACAATACAAAATAAAATGTACTACTACTCTGCATACATTTATTTCTGGATTATTTTTTCTCCCTCGCTCTGTGCAGATACGGAAAATGAGTATAAGGTGCTGCTACAACTTTAAAATGTTCTGCTCTTGTGCCCTGTGACTGCTGTAAATAGTAAGGCGTAGTGTAGAAGTAGTAGTAGTAGCACGAGAGTTAGAACAACTTTTCCCAAGAATGTCTGGTTTTTAATGAGGAAAGTTCCCCAAGTTGACATTAGCAACAGACATAATATAGTTTTAATCTAGTCTATTTTTCCATCTTCCTTTTAATTTCTACTTTTGAAGTAAAATAGAGAGGGAGGCAAAAACAGAGGAATACGATTACATAGGTAGGTAGTAAGTTTCTTACTCTGTACTGTTAGAATAGCGCTAGCATAGGAGCAGTAGCAGCAGCAGTAAGAAAAGAAAATTTTATCACCTTCATTCTGACTAATTTTTGGGGTCGTCTGGGGGATACAAAAAGCATTACCTTTTATTTTCCAGCTTTCTTACTTCCTTCCCCTCCTCTTCTCCTCTACTCCGCTGAAACGCAAAATGCAATATGGTTTAAAAAGACTAAAATAGTTTGAGATTAGTAGTAGTACTTCTTCTTCTTCTACCTTCGTGCTCTTATTCTCGATTTTGTGGAAGAAGAAGAATAAGAATGCAATAAAATGGTGTTGTGTTGTGTGTGGTGCTAACAGAAAAGTGAAATAAAGTCAGAGAGGAGAAAAAATCTAGGTTGCTGTTCTTGTATAATACATTTTGCATGTACATACAAAATGAGAGAGCAAGCATACTTGGCTGCAATTACTAGAGAAGACTCTATCCCTATAACGTACCTACTACTTCTGAAGCTGCCGTGAATGTTGTTGGTTGTAGAATCTGTGGCGGCCGCACAGCTGCAAGAAACTTTAAAGGTAACCCCATTCATACTTCGTTTGGTTTGAAGAAGGATTCCAAAATGCAGTGCTAAAAATACGATGACATTGTTAGGAAGTGAGCAGAAAAAGTGAAAAATGAGAGGATGGAAGAAGAGCATTTATTTTCTTCTTTACCACTTTGCTACTCGCTTTTAGAATCGTTTGCTTCTCGGCGGAAAAAGCAAAAGCAGCAGCAGCAGAGATTCAGTAAAAGAGATGCAGTTTGTATTTAATATTTTTGTTTGAGCTTCTTTTCTCTCTTCATCTTTCCATTTCTTTTCGTGTGTGTTTTGCTCTTTGCAAATGAAGTATATATAATAATAATAATAATCACAATCAGGCAGGGAAAGAACAAGAAAAGCACGTTTTCTCTGCTGATGTCATGTCGGTTGTTGGATGATATGGTTTTGGAAAATAGGCTTTTCTCTTTCTCGCTCATTCCTTCCGCTTGGTTTCCTTACAGTTCAAGACAATACGTCATCTTTACCTGGTCGCTTTTCTTATGTAGGGAGGATCTCTGCTCACACACGCATTTTATAATGACAAATTTTTGTAAAAAACGTGGATACTTTACAAAAAAAGGAAAAAAAGCCATTTTGAATAGATTTATTGCTGGGTTTGAAAGATTAAGCAGAAAGGCGCAATCTCAGTATTTCCAAAAATTAACGACACCTTTCTTTTGACAAAAAAAATAATCAAAGCGGATAATATATTTCCGGTTTCAATTTGATAGAAAGTTGCGTATTTTTTTGCTCTTTAATCAGTTCTCTTGTTTGGTTTGTTTGGAAAGAAATTATGGATACAGCTTTTTTATATTTTAAGTGCTTTGTATACAGAATTGCGTACTGACATAAAGTACATTTAAGAAACTTTGCTGTTTTGTTTATGTTACAAATTTTAGCAGCTTTGTAATTCATTTATAATTAATTTTACTTTTTAATTCCACTGTAATTCGTTTAACATACATTCTCGTTATGGTAATCC
Source organism: Lepidocyrtus cf. sotoi NNG-2020 (assembly GCA_027744475.1). Classification (NCBI taxonomy): domain Eukaryota; kingdom Metazoa; phylum Arthropoda; class Collembola; order Entomobryomorpha; family Entomobryidae; genus Lepidocyrtus; species Lepidocyrtus cf. sotoi NNG-2020. The sequence goes on along the minus strand of JAHZNJ010003129.1, from coordinate 1,272 downwards.
GTTTTATAATGTTAAATATGATGGTTTTGCTTTTCTAAGCAAAACTTTGGCTTGACATGCTTTGCTATAAAGTCTCTCTTGCGTATATAATTTTAGCTTAGCCTTTTTGAACTTTCTCTTCTTGTGTCCCTTAAGGAATCATTTGAGCTAGTGTATGTAAATACAGAGTCATGCTACAGAGCAGCAGCGTCTTACTTTCATTTTCTTATACAATTTTGCTTTCTTCCCTGGTTTAGGTTCACCTTAGAAAACTTTCTCCATACATTGAATTGAATTGGTTGTATGTGTTAAGAAGTAAAATTCTTCGAAGGTTATCAACTTGGCCTTCTCATTCCATTTTAATGTGTCCCCACCATCCCAGAGAATTTGCACAGTAAGATTAAGATTGACACTGTACTTAATCTAAGTTCTTACCAGCAAAAAAAAATGAAACTAAACAAAGAAAGTTGTAATATGGAAATATCAATTTTTGAATGACTCATCAGAAATTGTCAGTCATATGAGTCCCGTGAAATTTATGTGTACTTACGATTATCAAAATGGCTTGCGTATCAATTTTTGGATAACCATTCATATTATGTAGAGTCGATTTCATACATAGAATATTGATTTTTCATATTACCTCCATTGCAACAATATGTAGTACTTAATGGGTGTCGGATTTTTTGAAACAGGATAAGGCACAGCTAGGACAATATGCGCGAAAAAAGTTGCAGCAGTGGATACAATGCATCAACGAAAAAATGAACCAATGGACAGTTTGCATCAAATTTTAATTGCACCATGTACGAATTGCAGAAGCACCAATTATAAACTTTTCCTTGCAAAATTAAAGTGTTTAATTTGTTTGATCCATATAAAATAATATTGCATTCACGAATAAAAAATGTTTTCTTTTTCGTGCTCTTAATCAAAGCTGAGTTTTTTTGTCTGCTTTTGGTAAAGAATTAAGTTCATTTAGAATAGAAATGCCTTGAGCCCTGCGGTTATGGAAAGTTATTAGTAGTGTCTGAATCATAACTTGCCGCAGGTTGTAGATGGGAATTCGGTTGTATGTCGGGAAATTAAAGTGCTGAATTGATAAATAATTAGCAACGTACATCTGCATGCGTGGACATTACATCCAAATTTTTTCGAAAAGATTTTTATTGCCTCGTTTGATAATAATGCTTATCAAAATAGTAACTAGTTTTACTTTTTTACTGAATCTCAAAACTTAAAAAAATAGAACCATCAAAATTATCAAAGCTCAAATAAGGAAGCTTATTACTA